>PGIR01000177.1:0-84027 GCA_002812735.1 Scedosporium dehoogii
ATGTTATCGTAGTCGACATTACTAACAAATGGGCGGGAAATAGGGCACGCTAGACGGGCTTATGCCGATCGAGGACTCGATGATGTTGTTCGAGTATGGATCACCAAAGGAGGTGAGGTTCTTCAGCGGGGCATTGCATATGGGCTATCCCATGGCTAACTCCTCGGTGTACCCCTGGATGGAAAGCGTCATGGAGGGAGCCAAGAAAAGCGGTTGAGTTGATGGAGTATTGAAGGATATGTGGCATCAGTCCTAGATCTAGAGAATATAACAACCTTCTCGAATTGCCCCTATTACCTCCTTTCTCATCATGGATATCATTTCATCTCTCTCAAACATCCTCACCTCCCCATCCATCCCCCATCAACAACCAAGACATGCCCCGAAACATACGCACTCCCCCTCCCCGCCAAAAAAACAACCGACCCCTTAAAATCCTCGGGAGTCCCCCACCTACCCGCCGGAATCCTCTCATTAATACTCCTCAACCGATTCTCATCCTTGAGCAACGCCTCGTTCATATCCGTCTCGATGTACCCGGGAGCGATGGCATTCACTGTGACGCCCTTGGACGTCCACTCGTTTGCGAAACTCTTGGTTAACTGTGCCACGGCGCCCTTGGACGCCGCGTAGGCGGGGACGGTGAATCCGCCCTGGAAGGAGAGGAGCGAGGCGATGTTGATGACGGAGCCACGACGGCCTGTCACGGGGGATGGGGGGAGGGAGAGCATGTGGCGGCCGAAATCGCGGGTGAGGGTGAAGACTACGTTTAGGTTGACTTGGATGACCTGTGAGAGTTATTTTTAGCTTACTCTTTTATGGGCTTTCTTTTTCTGTAGGAGGGGGAGGGGGATGGAGTAGGAATCAAAGGAAGAGAGAGGTTACTTCATTAAAGTCACCATCGGGGAATTCTTCACATGGATGCCGGCGCTGGATGCCCGCGCAATTGATAAGAATGCGGACTTCATGACCGTCGGCGAAGATGCGGGGGGCGAGGGAGGAGACTTGGTCTTGGACTGAGAGGTCGGCCGTGTATATTATTGCTTTGCGGCCGAGCTTCTCGATGGCTTCTTTCGTTTCGGTGTTGGAGGTGTCTCTCTATGTATACAAAGATAATTAGGAATTAAAAAGTCATTTTGGGGCTTTGCGGCTTTGGAAAATATGTAATAGCTCTTGCCGATGGTTTCGGCAGTCGGTGTTGATTCTGCGTACCTGGATGAGAAGAATGTCGGCGCCGGCTTCGGCGAGCCCGATGGCGATGGCCTGGCCGATGCCCCGGGTGCAACCGGTGACGACGGCGGTGTGCCCTTCGAGGGAGAATAAGTTGGCAGCCATGATTTCCGTAGACTTGGAGATGTTGGAGATAACCTGGTGTCAGAGCCGCGTGCTACAAGGAGGTGACGCCAAAAATGGGAGCGGGGGAGGGGTAATATGTGAGCTAATGGGGACGAGAACGTGGTTGGGATGAGCTTTGGGCCCATGAGATATAACATGCGCGTTCTCTACAGCTCCCTCGCTCTTTCCATGACTGGGTCCTTGCAGCCCGTGTTTCGACCATTACTAGCAAGTGGGATAAGGAAGCTACGAAGAGCTGGAATCCTAAAAAGGTAATAGGAGGGGTCCATTTTCGGCACCCTCGATACTTTGACAAAGTACATTAATTAGAACTTCAGGTACACGGAAACAATCTCCGCAAAGAAGGAGCGATCGATCGGAGGTTGATGCACTCGGACCCAACTAATTGATCACGTGTGGCCCCGTAAAGGCATGCTATCTTGACTCTCCACGGCCCGAGACTCGGACCCGTTTTCCTACTCTCACCCTAGTTCACACAGATCATCGCCATTTCCTCCTTCCTGAGGCGGCTTTCATCATGTCAACGGCCGCCCCCCCCACAAACATGGTCTGAATCGGCTCTCTGGTCTATCGAGTTCCCGCGCCGCCGGTGCTACGACGATGGTTACGGATACACACATGAAGGAAAACGTCGAGGTCACAGCCTACAGCTAGTAGCAATTAAGAATAACCGTCATCGTTGGCATGTTCGTGTTGTCCTCGAATACGGAGTTGGGAACATCTCTGGACTACCGGCACGGAAAAAGGCCCTCATGGATCTTTGCTCTGCAATTGACTTTGATTCTTTATCTTTATTAGACGACACTGTCACAGAGGTTTACATTAGCACAAACAATACAAACGGTACAGCGACGAGACTTGTTTATTCCCAACTTCCAAAAGATCACCCGTTTGCAGGAGTTGTCGAATTCTGGGTCAGTATATGTGAAGACCCAGCCCGATATCAGTATCCCGCATATACTGGCGGCGCTAGGACGCGACAGATCGAACTATCAAAAGTGAAATCTATTACACAAATAAGTCAAGCAGTCTTCACCGCCCAAATCGAATCCGAGGGTCATACATACGTACTGAAGCAGGTCGAGAGGTTAATATATCTACCCCAAGACAGTCACGCCCTCGAACAGGAACTACGGGTCCTCGAAGAAATAGGTGGTCATCGCTATATTGTTCGACTTGTTGCTGCTATAATCTCGACAAACCCATATGCGATTGATCCCTTACGGGAGGCACCCCAGGTATTACGTGGGCTTCTCCTCGAGTACCATCCTGGAGGGACCCTTGCCGAGGCTTTGGATTCGAGAGCCGCAGTTGCTCCTTGGAACCAATGGGGAACTCAGCTCTGTACTGCGGTTGCCACTCTTCACCAGCATGATGTCACTCATATGGATATCAAACTGTCTAATATAGTAATTGGTAAGGTCGGGGATCTCGTTCTTATTGACATTGGGGGAGCTGGTGGCGTAACCCATGGGTGGTTATCACCTAAAATGGAAAACATTCTAGAGCCGCTCTCGGCCAGCCTCCAGGACCGGAAGGAGAACGATGTTTGGGCGGTTGGTAGAGTTCTATCCAAGATGGCGGAAGCGGCGGAAGCTCAAGAGCAGAGAGGCGAAGGAGCGCAATTGCTTCGAAGGGCAGCGGCTGAGGCAACGGAAAGCCAAGCTTCCTCGGCAGTTGTTCTGTCAAAACTACTTTCAGGATGAATTTGCCGGGCCACGGAGAGTGCCTTGAACCGGGTGGGATAGGGCGATGCCGTCGTGATCTTCGAGGGCTCTCACTTTTCTGTTGATACTCTCAGAGGACAAAAGGGATTGTCGACAGACATGCCGACGAAGTCATCATCCTGTGTCCCTACCCGCAAAACTTAATGGCGTGTCAACAGGACCGTCATTTTACTACCACCATGGGGATGAAGCACATGATTACCGACCACGACAAAGGTTAACATACAATATATCACAATACCATCCGAGGTCGATTCTCCGTCGTAACCCACCCATCCGTAGGAGGACCTATAAGGGCTTTCCCCGAACAGTCCTCCCATTCCCGTCTGTCTCGCGCTTTCTTTTCTTGCCTTTGGTTCCACGACCATCTTTCGCTCCTTGACTGAGCCTCGTATACCGGAGTCGAATCCGGGCTCTCAACTGCGGCGGGAAAGCCTTGTCAACCACGCGCCAGATGTCAGCCATGGGCCATTCCAACCCAGCTTTGTACGCCCTCGATAGCAGCACATTGGTAACTTCGGCCAGCAGAGGAAGGTTGTATTGGCTCAACCCCATCGGTCCATGCTCGAGCAGACCGAAGAACTTTTTCTGGACGCTGCTTTCCCCTTTGACCTCTGTGAAACTATCTTGTGAAACCTGAATCATTGGGGTTGCTTCTAGGTTTGCGCCTGCGTCGAGGAAATCTGCAAGAACTTTGAGGAAGAGTGATTCGTGGGCGGGATTTGGTAAGATATCGAAGACAAGAAGCAGGAAGTCTACCCAGGCTACCGAAAATACATAAGGCTTCATCGAGCACCGTTCAACGCGGGCGTTGGGATCAGCCCCATTTTTCAGGGCGAGTGATATGTTGCCAGACTCCATTATGGCCCAAAATCGGGCCTCCAAATCGGATCTTCGGTCACCATCCCCTTCTGCTACCCATGACGTGATGTGGCGGAGCAACTCCGTCCAGGGGCTGCTGCCAAACTCATCCGCATATATATCATCAATGTTCATCCCTGTCTCCAATAGGCAGCGGAGTATCTCGGGCCCTCTGCTTCTCCACGGCCTGGTGATACTAATATGGCCCAAGGTCGTTAGGGCCAATGGGGCGACATCCCGGCCGAGATGTGCGAGATAACTTGGTTTATTGAGAAGTTTGCGGCGAAGGAAGCCGACTAACTGGAAATCCATCAAATAGTCTCGGAATTTGAACGAACCCGGGAAATTGCGAAAACTTTGATAGGCTGTAATAGACTGCATCTTTGCAATGCTCAGCTCGAGATCATCTAGGATTTTGTAGGTAGAATCCTCGTGGTCCTTCTTCTTCTGCTCGTCTATTCGTGAGGCGTAAAATAATACGTTTTGGAGGAGGTTGTCCGGGGAGAGTGAGGGGATTGCCTAGAGAGCACCGTCGGAGGTGATCAGTGTCTTGAATTCTTGTAGCGTCGGACGGCGAACACCTACCTTGAATACCGCCGTGCTGGCTTTAACGAGGCAGAGGTCAGCGCTAAAGTTGGGCAACCCCTTGGCGCTCAGGAAGTCGGACATCCCTCGTGTTTTTAAAAAGTCCATGACTGTCCGATGAAGGAAGTTGACAGTCCCATCGTAAACTTCAATGAGGCCACGGCACCTACTATTGAGCTGCCAATACATGCGCTCTACCATTTGAGCAAGTTCAGTCTGCGAGAGGGGTCGCAACGGAACGCGAAGTGCATAATCAGGGTCGTCGTATTCCATGTCATGGAATGCGTAGTTGGCAGCGTGTAACGGCTCCTTCGCAGCGATCGCTATCTGAAGCGTGGTCGACATCTTGCTGTGGTAGAAGGGATCGACGGATTCCAGTATCTGCCTAAAGAAGACGTCAAGCTCTAGGGGGAAACTCTCCAACCGTCGAACAAGATCCGAAAAGCTATCTCTGTTCGTGAGACCCTCCCGCAGCAGCTTCGTGACCAGGAAAACCCAGAGGAACACGCCGCTGGCTCTTTCTGTGATTTCTTCAACAAGCCACTGCGCTTGTTCTGGATCCGACGCGAGATGTGACCATCTTGGATGCTCTTGGAGACGACTGTCGGAGTACCGGCGGATATCACCACTTGTCAACTCGTGGACGTAAAGTTTATGCAAAGGGTCGCCGCCAAACGCTTCCTCGAAAACCGGCCAGGGTCGACTCGAGAGGCAAATTTTGATATTGGGAGACCCTGCGAGGTCTTGTAAGATGCGACAGAGTTCGAAATGATCGCCGTCGTATTCGTCTAGGCCGTCAATGAAGAAGCAAATGTTTCTAGAGAGGATTCCTTCGCTTGCCACTCTTCGAAGAGTTTTATTAAGCTCAGAGGATGTCCAAAAGTTCGAGTGGTTCGCGTTATCCCGCGCCTGGGGGGTGATCGTTTCTAACCAATCCTCGGGACACGCCTGCTCAATGAGATCGGGGCATTGGCGGAAGATGTCGTAGAGTAGGGAGCGAAGGAGACCCTCCTGGGACTTCTGCATCGCGGTTCCAGCACTCCAGAAGTAGTGACTCGCGATGACGGAAGTCTTGGGCTTTGCCCAGGCGGATAGAACTGTCCGAGTGGATTGTTCGCCGGTGATGAACTTCATTAGTGTTGATTTGCCGGAACCTGGTTTTCCGGAAATCCAAAATATCCCGTTGCCCTTTCGCAACCAGGTACAAAACTTGGATTTATGAGCAGGTTCCTTGCCGGACTGCTGAAAAATCCATCGGAAAGTCTCCTTGTGGGCTTCCGGGATAGAGTTGTGCCTAACCGGCTGGCATTCGTAAAGCAGGCTCCTCAGAACCGCCTGCTCTTTCACAACGTCGACTTCTGATACTGCCAACTGGCGGAACTGCTCCTCCAATTTGACGATTTCTGGGCGGATGAATGGGTTATCTCGGGGATTCGACTGGACTGAAGCGATGCGGGTTTCTAGTCGCGATAAGGCGTCGGATATTTGGATGAGCTTCTTAGATTGATTTAGATGCAGAACCTGGGCGTCAAGCTGCATCCGCCTGAGTTCGCGTTCATGGTCGCCGTGCCAATGACTGCCGGAACCGGAGGTTGTGTGTAAGTGATGATACCCTCAAACTATATGTGTACACTATAATACGAACCTGGAAATCGCACAGATCTGGAGAGTCAACGCTACTTGCGTCTTGCTCAATCGCTCCTCCAATTGAGTGATATGCTTCTTCTCCCAAATTGTCCTCAGAGCTATTCGAAAACTCTTCCAAATACCCTTCGATCCACCACTTGCCTTGAGCTGATTCACGATGCCCAAGAGCCTATCGCAATCCTCCTTACAGGAGAGGGACAGTTTCTTGATAGCAGCTACGCTAGCCGCGAGTTCCCTCGCCGAGAAGTGAATGCTGCTGTCGGAACATGCGTCCAAGCCAGTGCTCAGATCGCCCAGTTGTCCATACAGGGTGTCGAGAGCAAGGACTCCTTCGGAACAGCCACTCATGGAACCGTGGATCTCGAGGCTGGCCGAGATTAGGTCGGATGCAAAGCTAACAAATTGGACAACATTTCCAGCGAGGCCGAGTGCTGCTAAGGCTTCTAACATTTCGAATAATCTCGAGAGGTGGGTGAGAAAAGATGACGTTGACTACGGTTTTTTTGATATTCGGCATCTGGGTTGAATGCCCGGGGAATGGAATGGTGAAAGCTTCAAGGCTCAATTCAGAGAGCGAGAGCCAGAGATGACCTTAAAAATGTAATTCTTGATTGGCATCTTCAAGTGTGCTTCTCGTACTGCGTTACTGCGCCACCGCCATGAGCAGGCTGTGTTAGGCATATTGAAGGCCCGCCTGGTTGGGTCGCCTGGTCCTCAATATTTCATGCACGCTGTCGGGCGGTACCAGTAAAAAAAGTGTTCTGATTCATCTCGCCCTTCTACCTAATCGTCGAGCTGCAGGACAGGGCCATCTAGGCAGCACGAAGGGGGCTGGTGTGGGAAGGTGAAGGTGGGTGAGCGTTACCATCCCCAGTCCGAAGCCTAGAAACGCCGCCAGCAAGCTTCATGGAGAGAGAGAGAGAGCAGCTGCTTTTCTGCGAGTCAGTCTTCTGAAGACCGTAGTTTATCTCACGGACTTGTCAGTGTTTCGTTCAAGGACTCCATCCGACTTGGTCACAACAGTTGCCATCGTCCGAAGATGCCCCCAGAATAGACGCCGACAATCGGGCCTTCGAAAGCTCGTTGGCTCTGATAATCGTGCATTTGCGATGAAGAAGCAGAAAAGAAACGAAGAATGAAAGAAGAATGAAAGAAGAATGAAAGAAGAATATAAGAAGAATAAAAGAAGAAAATAAAAGAAAAAGCCACAAAAAGCAACCCCAGAAATTGTTAGCGTTGGACTTTTGCAAGCGCCGCTGACTCCAGATTCCACATGACACTAAATCACCACTAAATCCGTCCGGGGTAAGAAGTAGATTAATACCGAACCTGTGTAAAGTAGATTACAGCGCTTCAGCACTGCCGCGCCTCCGCAAACCTCGGCTCGCATCCGGACTTGGAACACGCATTCCCTGAGCTCCGGAACTACTAGAACCAGCCCCTGTTCTCTCCACGAGCAGTCCTCCCGTTCTGGGGAAAACTACTTTGAGAACTTGTATGTTGTAAGAAAATAAACGAGTTCCTCAAGTTCGGATTGCAGCTGTTTCCTTTTCTACGAAGCTACGCAGGGTTTGCTTGCTCCCTCACTCGCCAGAGAAGCAATGGCGGAGAAAGCCAAGGATCGCATCGCGGCCATCGGCCAGCATCTGAATTCCACAGACTTGCCGCCCATTCGCAAAGTTGCCCCGGGATCCAGTGCTCCCCGGGTCAAGGACAAGGTTGTCATCATCACCGGTAATCCTCTCTCCCTCTCCTCTCCCCCTGTCCTCTTCTCCCAAACATCTCCACCCTTCATCAAAAGTCTAAACCCCAAAAAGGAGCCAACTCACTCCTCGGTATCGGTCGCGCCACCGCTCACCAATTCGCCGAGAGCGGCGCACGCGCAATCTACATCTGCGACTATGACGGAACGCATCTCGAAGCCCACAAGGCCGAGATACTCGCCGCCTTCCCGTCCGTCGAGGTCCACGCTCGGCGTTTCGACGCCGCCGATGAGGCGAGCGTAAAGGAGGTCGTCGACGACGCTATCAAGCGCTACGGACGGCTCGATGTCTTTTTCGCTAATGCGGGCATCGTGGGTAAGACTGTTGCTTTTACCGAGTTTAGTGAAGAGGAGTTTATGACTGTCTTGAGGACGAACACCTTGAGGTGAGAGAACCGTATTTTCTTGTCTCGCGGCAAATCTACCTAGATCTATTTTTTTTTTTTTTCTCTTTTTTTTTTTTTTTATTTACGATTAACACTTCCACTCCTTCCCTCCCACCAGCGTCTTCCTAGCAGCCAAGTACGCAGCCCCAGCCATGACCAAAACCTCCCCAGCAAAGCCCCAAGCAGGCGGCAGCATAATCGGCACAGCCTCCGTAGCAGGCCTCCGCTCCAACGCCGGCTCGACCCCCTACTCGGCCTCCAAAGCCGCCGTCATCTCCCTCGTGCAGACGACGGCCTACCAGCTGACCGGCACGGGCGTGCGCGTCAACGCCATCTGCCCGGGCCTCATCGAGACGGGCATGACGGCGCCCGTGTTCAACGCCGCGAGGGCCAGGGGCACGGAGAAGAAGATCGGGCAGCTGAACCCTTCGAGGAGGGGCGGGCATGCGGACGAGATTGCGAGGGTGGCGCTGTTTTTGGGGAGCGATGAGAGTAGCTATGTTAATGGGCAGGCTTGGGCTGTTGATGGGGGGTTGAGCGCGGGGCATCCGTACGTTCCTGGGAAGTTGGGTTAAGAGCTGATGATGAAATGGGAGTCTGATGGAAATACTCTCTTAATTTTATTATCATTGTTTTTTATCGAGAGCGTCCAGTGAAGCTTTGCAACCGGCCGAGTGAATCGACGGGCTCAAGTCACGATTTTACTAAATTGTAGGCCATTTGTGGAACCAAAGTCAATTGCAGTATGAGTGAAACTGAACTTCATCGAAGGGGTGCCTCTTCTCACCCCGAGAGCCGACTCGTTAATCCCACCTCATGCGGTAGAATGCGCCGCCGAGTCCGGCGAAACATGCACGATGAGCAATGGTCGCATCAGTCAATTGATCCTAGGTCTTTGGGCCTTTCTAGACCAATGGACCGGTTATAATATCCCCCGTGACGCTTTTTAGTCTTTAGCAGATCTCACCCTCGAGCTCAAGGCTTCTTCGACCCGGGAATTCCTACATCACTCGGATTCTCTCTATTTTTTTCATATTCCATATAAAAAAAATACCGTAGTCGGGCCAACTACAAACTAACACCATGAATTCCTTAACGTCCGTTAAAGCGTCCGTTCTCTACGCTGCCCGCGATATTCGGGTTGTAAGCAAGATCAGACAAACACACTCTCTCACGCACTCACTCACTTACCCACTCTCATTCCCCCTCTTCCTCACTCTCGCCCACAATACACATCCCAAGCCCAAGGGGGGCATCATTGATATCCAAACTCACTAACCCATCCCCTCCTCAGACCCCCCGCACCCTCCCTCCCCCCTCCCCCGGCGAAGTCCAACTCGCCATCCTCTCCACCGGCCTCTGCGGTTCCGACCTCCACTACTTCACCCACTTCCGCAACGGCGACATCCCCGTCCTCGAACCCCTCTCCCTCGGCCACGAATCCAGCGCCCGCGTCGTCGCCCTCGGCCCGGACGTCGTCGGTCTCCAAGTCGGTGGTCTGGTCGCCCTCGAAGTCGGGCTGCCTTGCGGGGCTTGCGATCGTTGCCTCGAAGGGCGGTACAACATCTGTCAGGGGATTCGATTCCGGAGCTCGGCGAAGGCGTTTCCGCATCCTCAGGGGACTTTGCAGGAGAGGATTAACCATCCTGCCAAATGGTGTCATAAGTGAGTGTAATCCTTCTTTTGAAATCTCACGTTGTAGAACGATTCGCAAAAAAGGGGTCTCAAATAAAAGAAGGGTATCTGTGTGCGAAAGAAAAATACTAATAAAGTAGACTTCCCACAAACACTCCCCCTGAACTAGGCGCCCTCATCGAACCCCTCTCCGTCGCAATCCACGCCCACACCCGCGCCTCCACCAACCTTACCTCCACCCCCGTCCTCGTCATGGGCGCCGGCCCGGTCGGCCTCCTCTGCGCCGCCGTCAGCAAAGTCCACGGCGCCTCCCCCGTCATCGTCGCCGACATCCAGCGCCGCCGTCTCGACTTCGCCCTCGAGCACGGGTTCGCCGACGCCGTCGTCGAGGTGCCTCGCATGGATGCGTCGCAGGCGACTTCGGTCGAGGGGAGGTTGGCGTTTGCGGGGGATGTGGCTGAGAGGGTGAAGGGGGTGGAGGTGTCCGGGGCCCAGGTTGGGGAGGTGGGGGTTTGTTTTGAAGGGACGGGGGTGGAGAGTTCTTTGCAGACGGCCATCTACGTAAGTTTTTATTTTTACTTTTTCTTATGCATTATATGCAAGCTGATGAGTGAGATAGGCGACGAGACCGGGCGGCAAGATCATGTTGATCGGAATGGGGAATCCCGTGCAGACGCTGCCTATATCGGCGGCTCATCTGAGAGAGGTGGATTTGATAGGGGTGTTTAGATATGCCAATGCGTATCCGAGAGCCATTCAGCTGATTGCGGAATCGCCGAAGGAGATGCCTGATTTGAGGGCTTTGGTGACGCATAGGTTTAAGGGGATTGACAGTACGCCTGAGGCATTTGCCATGGCTGCGAGGGTTGAGGATGGCGAGGGTAAGTTGGTCATGAAGGTGTTTGTTGATGTGGATGAGGACAATGGAAGAGGCTCGATATCGTAAGGGAGGAAAGGGCGCATACACTGCGCTTGGATGTGGGTATTGTACAGGCATACAACTTAGAACGAAGAAAAAAAGAATAAGAGAAACTAGAGCATAAAGGTCATTGGCCAAGGGGGCCATCATCTCAGCATTCGAATCTATATAAGTCCCTCTACAGATATGCCATCCTCCGCTCGCCAATCGACGCATCTCCCACGCCAATCTAGGACTTATCGGGGAAGCCAAAGTCAATACCGAATGGCGGGTACACATATCGCTTCAACTCTCCCTTCTTAGCCAACTCATCCGAATAGTCATTCAGCGTCTTGAGATCCTCCAAATCGAGGTCGACAATCTGGAGGTTCTGCAGGATGCGCTCGGGTGTGACGGACTTGGCGATGACGGTGCTTCCGCGGGCCACTAGATTCCGAAGCCCCTATTAGCCATTTCGATTTTTTACACCATGGTATAAAAAGGAAAGTTTCCATAAGGACATACCGTTGTAGCTGAGGAGAATAGTTCCAGGGCTAACGCCCTTCTTCTCGGCGACCTTGACGACGGGCTCGGCCTTGAACATGGGGCTGCCCGTGCTGCCGAACGGACTGTACGCCATGATGTGGATGCCCTTCTCCTTGCAGAAATCGACAATTTCTTGCTGGGGCAACGAGGGGTGGTTCTCGATCTGGTTGACGGCCGGCGTAACTGTGACGTGGGGAAGAAGCTGTTCAAGGTATCGCTTGCTGTACTGTTCATCCCAAGGTTGTTAGTCCTCTCTATAAGAATGAAGCAGGAAAAAAAAGGAGGGAAACACAAAAGAAGAAGTAGAGAAGAGGAGATGCGTACGTTTGAAACCCCAATCGCCTTAGCCTTCCCCGTAGCCAACAACTTCTCCAACGACTTCCACGTATCAATATGCGAATGCCCATGAAGAATATCCCTCTTCCCATCCGGCAACGTCGGAAACCGATCATGATTTCCCTCAGGATTCATGGCCACGGGCCAATGAATCATGACCAAATCGAGATAATCCAACCCTAAGCTCTTCAGGCTCTTGTCCACTCCTTCCTCCACCCTCTCGGGCGACGACTGGTACGTGCACCATACTTTGGTCGTGATGAAGATGTCCGAACGTTTCACGCCGGACGCGAAGGCCTCGCGGAGTCCCTCGCCCACGGCATCCTCGTTGGCGTAGCAGTAGGCGCAGTCGACGGCTTTGTAGCCATTTTGGAGGGCGTAGGAGACGGCTGCTTTTACTTTGTCGCCTTCGCCCTGCCAGGTTCCTAGTTTGGGGGGTCGGTGTTAGATGTCATATGAGACGCGGGGGCGGGGGGTGTTCGGGATGAGGTGGACATATATAAGGGTACATAAACTCTCGCTGTTTGAAGGCAGAGGCGGAGGAATCTATGGTGAGGAGAGGGGGGCAGAGCAAGGTCCTTACCGAATGCTAGGGCCGGAATCTCAGCGCCAGTGTTGAGCTTAAAGGTCTTGTTCGCCATCGTGTCCCAAGTTATAAAAGTCGCAAGTTCCAATGGCAGATGCTTCGTGTTCAATTCGTTTCGTCGTTTTCAGATTCTCGTCACACGCTCAAAAGGATTGAATTCCCGAGAACGATTCTAAAGTACTTTCTAAAAGAAGATGGAGGAGAGAACGGGGCAAAGTCCCTTAGCATCTTCGATCTATCCACGTTTCCCTCGCCCATATATACATGCCGGGAGATTTATAAGTTCTGTTCAAAAAAAAATACTTTATTAATTCAATGGTATCATTCATCCCGCTTCTCCCTTTCCCCCTCTTCTTCGTCAACCCATTATTTACTTTCCCCCTCAAGCACGCTTCGTTTTCCCTTATTTACTCTGTAACCCCCGGGTAACAAGGCCCAAGATATGTCCAACACCCCGCTCTTCCTGTTCCAGTTGGCGGGCCAAAGACTGTTTCGTCTATTAGGCAGAATCAGGAAGGGGCCGAAATATGGAGCTTTTGAACTTCCCGGTTGGACGTGCTGTCGATGGGTTGCATTGAGACCCGTCTTGGTACGTCCTACTGGCAGTCGAGCCGGTCCATTCCCTTTTCTGTTAGTGAGTTGTTGGTATGATCAGCCCAGCATCCACGTGCGCAATGTGGACGGTAAAGGAGTCCGCAGATGTGCTGGTTCGGAAGCTGTTTGGGTGCGGGGTCAATGTTACAGGCGGAAGAATACTGATGATGAATGGCGAGGTGGGAGGAACGTGGGGGACTCGAGAAGAGGAGGGGTGACAGGCCTGGGCAATACGACGCATTTGATGCTTGTAGAGCCTTTAATATTCTTGGCCGGTTCTATACATGCTCCTTCTACCCTTTCCCCAGCTGTGCTAGAGGCCAAAGGCATGGGAATATCAAGCATTGGTCTTCACTCGAATCAAGCTAGAGACGTCGTTCGCGAAGGAACCCAAGGGGCACATATATGTGCCAGAATCAATCAACCACCCGAGAGCCGAGACAAAGGAAAATGAACGCATAGCCATGGCATCGCCTACTCGGCTATGGGATCAGATTTCGATTCTATCAATGAATCTCCTACTGGCCACTCCCTTGCTCTGTAATAATGTACAACGAGAAAAAGAAGAAAAGAAAAGAGATAAGAAGAAAAATGCCCTGCCGTCGTGGCTATTATAATAGATACCGTGATGTATGCCCGCCCTTCTTTCTCTTTCTCTATCGTGTGCATCCTCGCCGTTTAATTCCTAGGACGAGTGAGTCCTCTACCGTGAGATGGAGCTTCTTGATTCGTTCATGAGGGATCCAAAAACCTCATACGCCGCCTTAACCGGCAATCAATACCCAGAGTCTAGAAAGTAGTTAGTAAACGTCCTCGAGGAAGAAACTGCGGACAGTGAAAAGAGGCCAACACTCACAAGAAGAAAATCATCAAAACGCCAAACATCTTGGCAACAAGCCACCGATTCCCAGACACCCTCGACCAATACTTGAGCAGCTCCCTCTGCGCCCCCTCGACATTATCCACCACATCCTCCGTATTCGCATCAATCCTCTGCACCATCTCGCCCTGCTCCTGCACCATCGTCGCCAGCTGTCCAAAGATGCTGCCCAGCTCGCTAATCGTCTTTTCGATCGCCTCGATCGCCTGCCCTCGCTGCTGTATGTACGCGTTCTGCTGTTCGCCTTCCTCCATAATGAGCAGCTGCCTGTCGCTCACCGGCTCTAGCGAGAGCAGATCAGCGCCACCTGTAGTTTGGCTCGGCGGTAGAATGCCGGGCGCTGGTGTGCCGGTTTTGGGGGTTCCGTATAGCGGCGAGGCGGATTGCTGCTGGAGGGATGGCTGCGCGTGTTGAGAGACGGAGGAGATGAAGTTTTCTGTCCTTGACCTTGACGCCTGGACGTTCTTGGTTCGCGCCTCGAGTACATCCTTGAAGTTGACCGATACGTCGGTGAGCTTTTCCTGTAGTAGGAAAACGACGTTCTTGTTGTGTTCGCCTTCCTGGTTACCCTTGGATTGCTGGTGTCTGGTGATTTCCTGGAGGCCGGAAATCTGCTTGTTGATGGACGCGAGATCCTGCTTGATGATGTATGTGAGCTCGTTTACTTCGACGGGCCTGTCGTCGAACAAGGTCCTTCGCTTAGCCACTGCGATTCTGTTAGAACTTGAGACTATACACCCCGATTGTCTGCCATGACATGTTTAAAGTTGTGGTTTGAACCTACACTGCGCGAGCTTCTCCAGCTTCCCCATGGTGGCAGCAATCCCCCTCCCAATCTCCGCCGCCCTCCTCGCAAACTCCGATCTCCTCGGAGTCGCCGTGCCATTAGCCGCCGCCTTCTGAGAGTCGGTCAGAAGAGATCTCCTCTGCGCGCCGACCTTGCCCGTCGCCTGTCGCTTTTGCGCCTGCGCGAGGACCGCCTTGAATTCGGACGTCCTGTCCTGTATCGAAGTCACAGCCATATTTTCTGAAATCTGGTGAATTCGTCGTCGCGTTCGAGAACTCGGGTGGGGGGTGCCCTGATCTGATGGGGGCAGCGAAATTGCGCAAGGGAGGTTTGCGTAGCAAATCAACCAAAAGCGCCACGAATAAATGTCGCTTCGAATTCCTTTTGCGCGCGTTCTTTGGTTAAATCCTTTGGTTGATGGGTGCTAGAGGTCGTTCTTGGGATCGGAATTGAAAGGGGGTTATTCCGTCGTAGGGAGGTAAATAATCGGTATCGCGGGAAATTTCGCAGGCTCGTCTCGAAGGGCTCCACGGCTCACTTGATCGAAATCGTCGTCGATAAAAAGGAAGAAAATTATCAAAAATTCTCGATAATCGGAGTCTTGCGGCGCTGGTGTACGGATCAAAATAATACAAGATTGGGAACGTGGCCTCGAATGTGGAAGTCTCGGATTTCAGGTCGAGCGGGTTCGGCAATCGGCTGGTAGTATGAGAAGAGGGAAGAAAAGAGTCGCGAAATCGTTTGCAAAAAAGTATTAGAAGGCAAGTAGTAGTAGTAGTAGTAGTAGTAGTAGTCACTTGGTGAGAAAATGACAGGCTAGAAAGGAAGAAGGCAAGTCGAAGATTAAAAGAGGGCGAACAAAGGAATGAACAGACGAAGTCGAAACGCAGCAGCATACGTAACGTCAAACGGGTTGGAATAGGAGTGGCCTTTTTTCGCGCCAATCTTCGAAGGGGGCGCAGAACACGTTGGGAGAGACGTTTATTAGGTAAGGCCCGGACCGCATTTCGATTCGAGGAGTCCAACTTGTCACCAAGTGCTGTCACATGTCAGGAATTTGGTGCACCAACAAGTACAGGTACTTGCGCTGCCACGTTTTACCACTTTACACCCGCCCAATATCATTCAAATCTTCCCGCGTGGAACATTCACCTCAATTGATGTTCCTTACTTGACCCTTGAGATAAAGAGGCTATACATATTGGAGGGGGTCTGGTCCCGCTTCCCGAATCTTGTGGCATATCTGGTGGTTCCAGTTGATGACCCATATGGTCTAGAAGGGCGGACGACCCCGCGACATTCCGGACGAGGTGTTCTGGCCTGCTCAACGCCTAGGAACCACGTCTACCTTGGGCTTTCTCATGTCTAAGGCGTTGAAGTAATTGTTGATACCCGATAGGTGACAAACTTCGAGGGAGAGGGCTACTACGAGGAGATGTCGCTATTCTAAGACCATGACTGACCATTCCCCTGATAGTGCCGCGAGGCAGACTTGTTGGATACGAGGAAGTATACACAAGCCGTTGCCGATGTTGCATACACCACAACCTTCTCCAAAAGAGGGTCGGGACTAATCTTTTTCAATGTCGACAAGCTGGAAGCCTCTTACCTGGACCTTCCGCTGCCTTTGACGTAGCTGCTGAGACCGTCGATCTCTTGTCGACAGACGAAATAAACAGCCGGAAACTGAAGGGCTTCGACGCGGAGGGAAATATAACAAAATAAAAAGAAGCTTGATGCCAGGGAGATTTATCGATTGTCTTCTCTGCCTGGTGCGAGTGAAGGACTGAGGATGGAAGTTGAAGATCCTGTCACGTGATACACCAACACCCCTGCACTAGGCTGGAGTCCAACTTCATTTGTACCAGTAACTTTCCAAGCTCTGCATTGACTACCTGATTTTCTTGCCTCTCAGCCTCGACACGAATTTTATCACCAAATCGCGACAGCCATCCGGTCTTCATCCACGCCAACTCCCGCACGCAACGCCGTTTTATCATCCCCAACCTTCCTCAAGAGCGTAACCCGACCGAATCCCCCCAATGGCTGCCGCAGTGGCAAACGGCGATCCCACCGCCGCCCTCGACGAATTCAAGCCTCCCTCCGGCGTCGTCCTCCCCCCTCGCGAAATCCGCAACGTCCTCGAAAAGACAGCCGGCTACGTAGCGCGAAACGGCCCCGTATTCGAAGACCGCATCCGAGAAAAAGAAGAACAGAACCCCAAGTTCAGCTTCCTCAATCCCCAGGATGCATACCACGCCTTCTACCAGTGGCGGCTCGACGAGATCCGAGCTGGACGCGGTACGGCCATCGCCGCGGGTCGCGCGGGCGAAGGTGCGGCGGCGGCCGTGGAGAAGAAACCTAAGGGGCCTCCCAAACCGCCGGATTTCGAGTTTTCGGCGCGGATGCCGAGACTGAACCAGAAGGATTTGGACGTGATTCGACTTACGGCCATGTTCGTCGCGAGAAATGGGAGGCAGTGGATGACGACGTTGGCGCAACGCGAGGCGGGGAATGCACAGTTTCAGTTTTTGATACCGAGTCATACGTTTCACAATTTCTTCCAGCATTTGGTCGATCAGTATACCACGCTGATTCGAGCCCACGGGCTGGCGGGTGAAGGGGGTAAGGTGAAGCATGAGCGGGTTGTCGAGCTGAAGAAGAATGTTGAGAATAAGTATCACGTTCTTGAGAGGGCGAGGCAAAGAGCGGAGTATGCAAAGTACGAACAGGCGGAGAAGGCGAAGAAGGAGGAGGAAGAGGAGGAGATGAAGCGCAAGTTTGAAAGGATAGATTGGAACGACTTTGTGGTTGTCGAGACGATTACTTTTACGCAGTCAGATTCTACGGCGAATCTACCTCCACCGACGACACTCTCGGACCTTCAGTACGCGTCCCTCGAGGATAAGAATAAGCGATCCATCGCGCCTAGCATGCGCATCGAAGAGGCGATGCCGACAGATGAAGAAATCCCAATCACTACCCCCGCTGCCATGCCCCAACCCTTCCCTCTTCCCGTGCATACGGGCTACGCTCCTCACCACGTCCCATCACCCGCTCCGCAACTCCCACACTACCCCGCCGGTCCGGCTGCATACCCAGGCGCCATGCCGGTCTCTACACCAACACCACCTACAGTATCGTCTCTGCCAGTTCCACCGGTTGGCGGCCGCCGTGTGACGGAAGAGGACGAGGAAGAGAGGAGGATACGAGAGAGGGCGGAAGCTCGCGAGCGCGCCCAGCAGGCACAGGCGAGCGCAGTGGGCGGCGCGCCGATGAAGATCAAGGAGCACTACGTGCCGAGGGCAGCGCAGCGCGGAGCGGCCAAAGCTGGCGGGCCCTCTGCGTTGTGTCCTAACTGCAAGCAGATGATTCCGCTGAATGAGATGGAGGAACACATGAGAAGTAAGTTTTACCCCCTAAACCTCAACAATGTGCCATGAAATGAAACTGTTTTGCTAACTCGTATACTTTCTAGTTGAACTCCTCGACCCGCGGTGGAAGGAGCAAAAGGCCAAGGCCGAAGCTCGCCACCTCATAACGGATCTCTCGCAAGTCGACGTGGCGCACAACCTCAAGCGATTGGCGAGCCAGCGGACGGACGTGTTCGACGGGGTCACGGGCGAGCCCATCTCGGAAGAGGAGCAGGCGCGGCGCAAGAAAGCGGCCATTCACAGCTTCGATGGCAATCCGGAGGGGAAAAGCCAGGCGCATATCAGTCATTTGCAGAGGATGACGATGGAGGAGCAGATTAAGGCTATTCATGACAAGTTTGGTGGTGGAGGTGGGGATAAGTAGTAGAAGCTTGGGAGAAACGAATTTTTGTTCCCGGTGGGTAATTTTATAACTGGGATTCCAATTTATATACCGGGCCGGGCGATTGGGCGTACTCTGGGGACGTTTTCGATGGATTCTGCTCGCGTTGGTCAGGGGAGGGGATCATGTATATCTGTACGATTGGGGAATATTCGAGGCATAGAATCCAAACAGAAGAGAATCGGATGGCCTCGCGAATTGGAAAGACCATTCAAACCCTCCATCATCCCATTGACGAAGTTGGCACCCGGAGGTCTTCGTTCACGATACACTAAGTTCCTGAGACACGAAAACCAACTTGGGGAAAGAGCGCCTTCCGCGCCTTCCTCGTCACACTCGGCCCCAGAGATATGCTTTATATAGGAGTCCGAGGCAAGAACTTCTAACCGAGCAGGTCAAGTAGTGGTGACATTACGACCAGTGGCCAAGTGGTCATTGGAGCGCTCAGAAGGTTAGAAAATTGCAATTTTCGTAGCTCGTGGCAAGCAACCGGGATTCGATCCAGGGAGCGAACCGCGAGCGAGCTTTTTGTCCCCCTTGACTTTTTTTCTTTTTCTTTAATTCCTCTATTTATTCTTGTTTCCTCGGGTTTCTTCTTCTAATTTTTGAAGCTTGTATTCGAGATGCTTGTTGAACGTCTCAGATGTATTTCTCGCCTTTAACCTGACGGTCGACTCATGTAATGAAGAGCTTCACGACGCCTCGCCCTGAGAGGCGACCTGCATGTACACTCCATCTTCGAACCCTTGAAATATTAATTACGCCTTCGTATCAGGCTAAGTCAACCCATACACCATATCACCTCCTTCTGCTAAACCTGGTCAGGTGCAAAGAGTGAAAAGCAATGATATGAAGAACTCTATATCCAGCCCCCCCCCGCAGTTCCCGCAGTTCGTGGTGTCCAAGTTGATCTAAACATAAGTTCTTCAACGAATAGGTGTGATGCAGAGCTTATCTTGGTTCATAGGTATTCTTCTTAGACCCTTGGGTCAATGCGCTCAAAACAGGTCCAGCAAGCATGCACGACTGTGACGACCACGCATACGCCCCCGGCTTAGCCTGTGATGCGGGAGCTAGGGATATGTAGTGCTGACGGGCTTCTTGCTTCATGCTTCGCCTGGCCAATCTTGTCTGTTTGACTTCGAGCAGGTTGCTTTGAATCATCCTAGTAATGTCGCCCAGGGGGAAAGTCACGTGGAATTGATGAAGACTTTCGACATAGTTGCTCAAGCTCCAGCATCGATAGACAGAGGAAGGATTATTAGCAGTAACATGGTGACCGCAGCAGTATTGGTATTAGTACGGATGTGCACTTTTTCCCCATCGAGGGAGATACCAGTGATGCTCGTAAAAGAGTGTTCTGGCGACAGGGCCCTTGACACGAGCTCTCTATCAGCTCAGCCCTACGGAAACTTGGACCCCGTAACTTGCAACTTAGTCTCGGATGCTCCTCTGCCAAGAGATCAATGCGATCTGCTACCAAGAGTGCCAGGACCCACCACGATGCGCGACGGCCGGCTTCATATCACTTCCTGTTATAGTTCATGCTTGTTCCATGCAGAACGCAATGAGGATGGGTTCCAGGGCCAATTTCACATCTTTACGGATACCAAAGAACGAATAGGCTAGCTCCCCTAGCTTCTTAATGGAGGTAGGTGCTGCGGCGACCGACTTATTGGAGACCTTAGTATCCTATGTAGGATGTGGTGGCGCGCTTCATGTCCTTAATAGGATATGAGCTTATTCTCAATGAGGCGGCGGTCAACCGTTCCGCGTTTTTCGATGAAGTTCAGATACTAGGATTACATCAAATCCCCACACCTGTCTTAGGATATCGACATAATAACCTTCAACATCATACCGAGTCTAGCTGCAAGAGAGCAGAAACGGAGATTCTTAGTGATTTTTGACAAGGTCGACGAGGTTCAAGCTGCGGGGAAGCTTCTTCCAAAGCCGGGAAGAAGGAGGGTAGAAACGGTGAGGGTACTTGCTTTTTTTTTCCAAGTCAGGTTTTACCACTTTGGTATTCTCCTCAGAGGACATTTCAGGTTGAATTCTCATCTCGATGGCAAAGACTCGGTTCTGCCCAGATGCTTACCTCGTACATGAACCATGACTTTAGCATGTCCGCGGATGCGGGTTGTATCAATCTAGAAATAACTTGCTTTTTTGTTGTCTCTCGCAGGGCGTCGGATCATCATTTTAGGAAAGACCGGTGCACAAGTCCGTCGAACACCTTGTTATTGATCGAGATAGAGATGGGTTTCCAGGTCGCCTCTATCAAGCCCGAGGGTAGCATTAAACTATTAAGAACGACAGGGAAGCCCGGGGCCTTCTGGGGTTGGGTGGTCTCGTGGGGGTTGTTGCGGCTTATGGAGATGAAGGACGTAGCCAAATGACATCTCGGACCTCTGCTCTGAATCAGATGGGATGATTGCCTCGGTGTCTGAGATGACAGGCCGGTGTTTAGGGGAGATGGATGATGGTGGCCAGAGAAACATTTATTGAGACCTTGCATCCCTTCTCCTGCTACGGATGAGGCTCCGTTCTCTGCCCGCTTCCGCCAAACTCGGCGCCCGCCATCGGCCAAAACAAAAAGAAATTCGAATACATCTTTGGCGTCGATGCCATTCCCACAAATTATTTGCCCATGTTCATCCAGGTTCGGAATCAAATTTCGTCTGTGGGGAGATCAGCTTCGTCGCTCACTTGCTCACTCGCTCACTTGCTCACTCGCTCACTTGCTCACTCGCTCATCCCCACTCTCTGGTAAGTCGGACTCGGGAGAAGCCCGCAAGATCACCAGCTCTCTTTCGTCATCCCGGATCTCCCAATAAACCAACGCTGTCGTGTCACAAAGGGCGGAGAATTAGTTCGAAATGACGCCTCCTTGGAACCTCGAGTCGGAGTTCGACAGACCCTGTGGTGAACTTGTGCTACGAAGAGTATCGCCCCAGCCCCGCCAGGATGACGGCGATGACCACATGCATTCCGGAGGTAACGGAGCCCCCGCACTGCTCTTAACTTATCCCCCAAGACAAGCCGTTGAGACCACTATCACTCGAGGACCTCCTTCCATCACTATCACGGCGCCTGAGCTGATGGTTAATGCCACGCTGGTGATCCCAAAGGCACCCAGAATCAGGCTTTGCCCAGAAGTTCAGAGTCCAACCTTGACTCGAGGGGCTGAAGTGGTCACCGCCCGGCCTACTGTTCATGCGCCGCTGGATTTCTTGACCTTGCCTAAGGCTTCGCATACCGTGTCCCTGTTGATGGAGTTGAAGTGCAGCTTGTCGACAGCCCTGGAGCGGGAGGAGCGCGGATATGAGCCGCCGTGCTCTAATGTGCCCGAGATGGATGAGGTGGTTCTTACTCCTGGAAATAGCATCGTCGGTTCTCCGACGTGTGGCGACTCCGAATCGTGTTCGAAATTAGGCCGGAGGCTACTAAACCCAGGGACTCCTGGCGATATCTGCTATTCCGGGAAATACAATGGCGCATGGACGAGGAAGAGAGCTCCAGTGTCCTTGCCCAGTCGGCCGCTCCTGTGCCAGGACTGCCCATCTTCTTCTCAGGGGTTATCCTGCGGAGCCTCACGAAACCCGTCTAGCAAGGCAATAACGGGACCAGTTGGTGAAGAGGAGGGCTGGGAGTTTCTTTCTACGCCAGTGATGGACCATGTTCAAATCTGGGATACCGAGCGCGAAATTGACTGCGCTGACGATCCTTCTCTCCCTGGAACGCCGCGGTCGTGCACAACTTCAGACACGGAAGAGGTACCCCTCATACCCGGAAGCCCTTTGGAGTCTACATTGGAGAACTGGTATAAGGGTTACAACAGAAGAGGCCTTGGGCTCTGCAAAAAGACCGAAGAAGAAGAATCCGATGACGACTTCTTATACATGGCACCCACAAAGACCCTAAAGCAAAAATTCAAGCGTCAGGACTCGAATGCATCTCCGCCACAGACCACCGGCCTCATCCGCCAACTCCTCGCGCAAACGCCAGGCGAGGACCAGCAAAACGAGAGTAGCGACGGGCAACCCCCGCCCGGCGATGGGACTGTCGAAGAGGGGAACGCAGATACCCAAGAAAGAGGAATGAACAATGCCAGCGCGCCCACGCTACGAGCACAGCCAACCTACGCCTCCCGCACGGGACCTGTGGGATATTACAACGGTGCGGAGATCACGATCCCGATGGTCCGGGACCCGCAGCTTCTAGCCGGTTTGCTGGGTGATGAAGTGGGTGGCTTGGAGGGAGACGCTGGGCCATTGGGGAGGAGACCGATGGGGATTTTTGAGATGACGAGGAGTCGGAGGATGTTTGAGAGGCAGGTGTCTGAGGTGCGTCTTGGGCGGCCATGAAAGTGTCCTGGGGAATGGGGATCCGTGTTGGCGCAGGTAACTAATTGGGGGAAATGTGATTTTCGTGTTTTTGTGGGCATGTCTAGGTTGGGTATTGGAATTAGGGTTTCTGGGTGCTTTTTTTCATCTGATTCAGAATGGATGAGCTATTTGGTATGGTTTAATGTTCTAATGGTAATGCCTTTAACATTGTGTCCATCTTGATGGACTTGAAGTTTCCTAACTGTGTTAGACAAGATTGATGGAGGATGAGGAGGGGAACCTATTTATGTGTTTGCTGAGAGTTAAGACCCTCGCTGATGAATCTGTGTTCGTGCGGATGTTGTCTCTCTCCTCTGTCTGTGGTGTGCCAACCACGCGAGTACTCCCAGAGACTCTGTCCAAGACCAGAGGGAAGAAATACAAAAAGGTCAGATTACAGCAAGGTTTGTGGGTGATCAGCCCCCGCCGCTATATCTCCGACTAAATGTTTCCTCCAGCGCATAAGGGGATTTTTTCAAATGGACCTGCTCTTTGCTACCGGAGACCCGCCTCGGATCGGGCACGGAGCGGGGGAGCCCCCGGTCCACTATCGTCGGTGGCAGCGGCGACTGTCCCCACACCCGACCGGTTTTGCCGCGACGGGCCAGCCTGGGTTGGAGAAAGGTGACGGATGAGGTCCCCAGTCCACAACACTGGAATACAACCGAAACTTATTTACAGTGCGACGTGATTATTATTTTAAATTACTATTAAATACCGAGGGTACTTCGGAAGATGAAGTCCACTAATTTTCACTTCATAAGGTCAAGTTGACCTTCAGATTGGGGTTGGCTGTCTCGCCACAGTGCTTCATCAAATCTCTCTTGGGGAGCTATGACTCGCAGGGTTTGTCCTGAGACAAGCAGGCATCTGAGCTCTGATTCGTGTTCTTGACCAACTCCTAGATTATATACTTCGTACGCAGGTTGTTCTTTACTTTACTCTTGCAGCGAATTGCAGGATCTTAGGCACCCTCAATTTTTCTCCCCGTGCTTTGATCATGATCCAGCGACTGCTCCTTAGTACTTCGTACCTCGTCCTTCGTCGTACTCGACGCTAACAACGAAGCACGAGGCCAGGCGATTGGTGAGTCGGCTTAAAATTAGCCTGGCAGGGATGGAAGGAATAGTCCGGGTCTTGGACAGCGATCGCCGACGTGACTTGGGCGACACCAGACGACATTCCAGGGGAAGATGAATGGACAAGACAACTGGAGGGACAGACAGGGACGGACAGGGACATGAACAGGGGAATGGGGATCTCTGGGCCTAACTCCCGAGATTACGTGTGCATCCCATGTACATCATATGTACACGCACCAGTGCATTACAGTGCGTAAACTACGAATACAAAGTTGGCTAATACCTCGAACCATCAATGATCCATTTCGAACTGTCTGGTGGGGTTTCCATGCTAATTTGATCAGACTGTCACAGGGCGAGACCGAAGCTTTAGTGGACCCTGCGAAGTACGGAGTAGTACTAAACCAAATCAAACAGGGCTCATTCGGGTTCTAAATTCATGAGACCTGATATCTGCAATACGAAGTACAATGCCACGGCTCAAGAGGTAGTCTTCGCTAATAGTGCTCCACGGTCCTGTGTTTGGAAAGAGAGCTCTCAGCTGCCCGAGTTGTTGGGCAACGGATGAAGACAAACCAAACCTGGCGATCCGGTTCGAGAAATGCCGACCCTTCCTTTCAGTCGTGCAAAAGCTGGCCATGACGTGGAAGGGGTTGTGAATACGAGGTTTTGGGGATAAATTCGAGGCCTCCATATGCGGTGGCAGGTTGGCAACTTGGCCGGCATGCAGTTCCGTGAGGCTGGAGCGGGACGGTTTCGGCAGAGCTTGCATAATTCCGTACAAGTATACGGAGAGACCAGGTCAGGGTAGCCAGGAAGTTGAGGGTTTTATTGATTACGAGACAATATTAAACCGGACACAATTGGAAGAGAGTCCCCAAACCTTGTCTGAACTGTTGCGTAGTTGGCATCATGGGCATTGGGACATCCCTGATGCTGGCCGTCTCGCTGCCTTCGAAGACGTCTCGGCGACCGACTTTATGTTTTGGGCCTTGACTTGGCGAATCCTCTGCCAAGTTGTCCATGGACAGGATGCTGCTGCGGCGAGGCCATCGAGTCGATTGACAACAATGAGCTGTGCATCAAGTTGTACTCACTGCCACTGATCAAGGCGTTGGCGGGGCTTGCCAGTAAGGTAAGCCATGCATTGCCGAGTTAGCATCGCGTCGCCGGCATGCTAGAGTATTCCAACCTCATTGTGCTTCAAGTTTTCTACCTTGACCTCTACGAACCAAGGCCTCCGGGGATTACTGGTTGGGTTGGAAGCTCGATCTCAGTCCAAGAGCTGTTGGCAGTTTCCTGATATGAGTTGTAGTTTCAACGATCGTACTTCGTGGTGCTCCTGCTCCATTCCTTCCAATCAGAGACAAATCCCTTTTAGTTGCTATTAATGTTCTGCCTTGGCTGTGATTTGTTCTACTCTTGACGCTAGCTCACTGTGGAGATTGCTGCCGAGCTAGCCCGGTTGTACTATTGATTGATGCGCCTGGTGATAGACGCGTGAAGCAAGGAGAAAAGCTTGATTGGTGTTGGGTCTCTTCTGGCACTTCATACGAAGTACTCTGTCGAGCAGGAATGAGGTATGAGGTGAGGTGTATCGTCGCCCTCCTAATATTTCTTGACCATACTATGCTCTTTAAACATGGGAGAGTACCTCGAAGGAAGTTGATGCCTTTTGGGACACTGGGGGACATGTTGGACAGCGACAATGCTCGCTCGAGAGATGAATGTGAAGCCATTGATGGCGGTTTGTCTAGTCCTACAGTAGCACATTTTCATCACACGGTTACCGAAATTGTCGTGGATAGACCTGTTTGGTCGACTTTGCGCTCCAATTGGCGCATTTCACTTCGTATTTCATATCCATCCATTCCCTGAACCTGGGCGAGATGGCCCGCAAAATATCGAACACCGCCCATCGACTGGATGAGAAGCAGCCCCTGAGTTCAAGAAGGTCTACGCAATTGACTCTCAGCAACAACCTCATGAGTCGAGAAAAACTTTGAAGGAGAAGTGATGAAAGTCTTTCAGTGGTCCTTCAAAGCTCAGGGACGAGGACCCTTGTCGTCTGGCTGATGCAGGATTCAGTGGGATCCCGACCTCGAACGTTGCATAAAAGTACCTTGTACACGTCCTGAGTGCTTCGTACACTCCGCTGCAGGAGCTGTGAACAGACCTCTAATGTTATATTATTGTTGTTATTATTAATTGATCAAGGCAGAAACCAGAAACTCGGTTATGACTACTTCGTACAAAGTACGACATCGCCTCGAGATATTGATCTTCGAATCGAACGAGGTTTACACTGGCTATTACCCCGTTTCCACTCGACTCAAGATTGAACTGGATCGACTGCTGAAGTCCCGTTCGTAATTATCCTGTACACATCACATCGGACATCAACGAAGCATCGGCAAGTGGATACTTCCGAGCCACGATCCGAAATCAGGCGTGAAGTCGTGGTTGTCGGTCGACGCAGAGATTTGAAGGGCACTGGAAAAGTGGGAAGTGCCCATTGATGTTGCAGATCACTAATCCGTACTGTGTACTTCCCACGTCAACTTCCTTCTCAGCTTAGCGCAAAAGGAGCCCCTGGTCCCTGGCAAGATGAGTTGTTGCGTGACGAACCCTGGTTGGGTGGTTGAGAAACATGTCAAGCCAAAATAGTGTGGATGGTCAATTTTAAGCTTTCCTTACCCTCCCGACGCGACAGCACGGGGATAATAGTTGAGAGACCTGAAATCGGCGAGGAAACGAGCTCTCAAAACCTGGAGAGATGTCTCGGTGGCTTTGACAGAGAGGGGCCAACAACAGGCCATGGCGTGCGGAGGATCACAAATCAATTCGGATCAGCAAGGTGGAGAACAATTCATATAATCCTGTGCTGCTTAAACCCAGACAATCATCCAGCTGGCTGGCTGGCTGGCTGGCTGTGCTAGGGGGGTGTGGGCGAAAGCAGGGAGGGACAGGTACAGACTGGGAAAAAGGGGGTGAAAAGTGGCGCGCCTGTGCTATGGCAACCACAACCGGGAACGAATCCGGGGGCGGGAATGCGGAATGACAATGTGGGTGTGGGACAAGCAAACGAGACCAGTGTCCCGGTCTGCTCTTCCAACAGGACAGGGAGTGAGGCGAGTTTGTGGAAACAAGCAAATTAAAGCGAAAAATAACTAATGGAACCAACCGAGCAGTGACTGAAGAACAAAGAGTACAAGAACCCCCCTTTCTCTCCCTCCTGCAGCCCCAGTCTTGGTTCCCTTCTTTCTTCTTTATTTCTTGTTAAGCTTGTCTCAACTGCCTATTTTCCGGTCCGACGCGTCTCAATCCACTCTCTAGAACCAAATCCTAACGAATCTCTCCAACGACCTTTTCTCTACCACCATAACCACCAAAATGAAGTACTCTGCTGCCACCCTCGCCCTTCTCGCCGGCCTCGTCGCCGCCCAGAACCCCTTCGGCGATGCCGTCCCCGACTGCGCTGTACGTCTCAATTCCATCTCGTCCCCCCCTCGAAGAAAGCTCTCCTTAACCATGTCCCCGCTAACATACTTCTCTTTCAATCCTCCAGGCTAAGTGTGTTGTCGACGGTATCACCGCCATCGGCTGCACGGTCGAAGACACCGCGTGCGCCTGCACCACCGAAAACCTCGCCAAGCTCGCCTCCAACCCCACCCTCATCGCCTGCCTAACCACCTCCTGCACCGACCCCGCCGACCTCGGCAAGGCCGCTCAGGCCGGAACCGTCCTCTGCGCCGGCGCCGGCGGTGCCTCCTCCGAGGCTCCCCCCGCTTCTTCCTCCGAGGAAGCCTCCGCCACCGGTGACGCTACCGCCTCTGCTTCCGAGAGCGGTGAGGCCTCCGCTACCGCTAGCGAGTCTGCTGTTCCTACTGGTGGCAGCAACTCTACTGCCACGGGCACCGGCGGCTCTGGAACTAGGCCTACTCCTTCCAAGTCTTCGGGCGGTTCTGAGGAGACTGGATCTGGATCTGGTGGCAACGATAACGGAACTAGCGGTGCTGTTGCCAACGCTGCGTTCGGTGGTGTTGCTTTCCTTGCTGCCCTTCTCGCCCTCTAAATTGGGACTGTTTGGGGATAAGCAGGTGATGCTGGGAGTTGTTGCCGGAGTTGTTGATTACAATTAATGGGATGTGGGTAACAAAAGGTGTTATTTAATGTTTGGATACGATTCGATGTATGGGACCGATGAAAAAGCTTCATTCACACAACTTTAGTAATTAATCACCCTTTCGAGGTTCCGCTGGTGCTTCGAGAAAGCACTAACGGAAACCCCAGAAGAAGAAAAATTTTCCAAGAATATCTTTTTCGTATTCCCTTCTATACCTTGAAGTTGTTGATCTTGGGTATTGATGATGCCTTAATTGATGCTATGGTTGTTGCGAGTTGTGGAAATCGGAAAACAAACCGACGGAATAAGTCTACATGAGCATTAATTTCTTCGTAACACTTAATCGTACCCTCCCACAATATGCGCCACTGTTCTCTCTCTCTCCTATCTTTCCCTCCTATGAATACTATTCTTCGCCCCATTCAGTTCCTTCATCTTTTATGCCTTGGGCAGGTCAATTTCCACCAGCCACGGGAAATGCGCAATCTTGTATCTCCGATCCAATATCGCCGCATTAAGGAACAAAGTCTGCTTCCCCCGCTCCACGAACGTGTCACCCTCCGGCGTGATGTCGAGCGGATAACATCCCGCGGAAGAGAACCTGGCATACTTCTCCTTCTTCTTCGCAATCTCCTCCGCGGAGTCGCCTCGGAGGATCCCTATCGAACTGACATTGTCTATCGTGCGCGAGCGTTCTGCGTCGAAGGATTCGAGGGTTTGAGGAGGCGGTCTCTCGGCGTCCGACTCGGAGTCGGTGTAGTTATCGTGGTAAGAATTCGTATACGTCGCGCTCGTGCCACATGTCGTACTACCCGCGAAACCCTCTGTGCCGGAGGCCCCCGCTTGGGAGCTAGGCGTGGTCTCCGCAGCCCAATGGCCGTAGTATGCTCCCCATGCTTCGTGGATGTGTCCGAAGCAATGGACACGTGGACGCGCCTTTCGAATGGATGAGAAGAGGATGGGGCAGCCTGCATAGTCGCCGCTCGTAGCGTAGTCGAGGACGCCCAGCGGCGGGCCATGCGTGACGGCCAAGTCTATGCCGGGGGGTATGTTGAAAGGATGGCCGCCGTCGTACTGGAAGGCCCAGCTGCCGTAGGAAGGTGTCCAGGGACTCGTGTAAAGGCGGAGCTTGGCGCCGTTGGGCAGCTCGATCTCTTGCGCGCCCTCCTCGAGATACGTAATGCCCTTGTTCTCGGCGACAATATGCTTCGCTTCTGCGTGGGAGGCCACGTGGCGGGCAAGCCAGACGAGGCTAGGCTGGTCCTTGGGGACATCATCGATGTTCTCCTTGATGAATTCCTGGTGCAGCGATAGGTCGTGGTTCCCCGCTATGGCGATCTTCACGGGCGCCTCAATCTGCCGAAGCATTGATATTGTGGAGCGGTACTCATCGGCCGACGAGCGTTTCGTGAGATCGCCGCAGTGGATGACGACGTCGGCAGCGGGGAGGGGATAGTGGAACGCCGAGCGCGAGGACGTGTGGCCGTATAGCGTGCATGGCGACGAGGTGGTTTCGGTTTGCGCGGGGAGATGCTCGGTTGGTTTCACGCCGTGAGTGTCTGATATGATGAGGATTCTCGTCTTGATGGTGGGCGCTGCGGGGTCGGTGTGGAAGCAATTGGGGGTGGTGCCCGTGCCTGGAGGAGGGGCAGTGGCGGCGGCGGAGGATGGTATCGGATCCATTGAGACTGTGGTCGTGGGATTTCCCTGCGTTTGACGAGAGGACGAGAGGCGGCGGGAGGCAGAGGAAGAAGAAGAAGAAAAAGAAGGGAAGGGGAGGCAGAGGCAGGTTCTTCTGAGCGTATTCTTTCTTGTGCGATGCGGCGTAGTCTGAACGTCGTTGGCTGCTGTCGAATTGGATGCGGGTAAGGCGTTGGGCACAGCGGCCCGGACCCTCATGGAAAAACCGATAAGACAGGGCTAAACCTTAAAGCGGGAAGTTAATGGTTTGTTGATTGTTGATTGTTTTTCTAATATTTTTTTCTACTTCTTTTTTTTGTGTCTGGTGTTTTCCCCTCCCGGGGTCGCCGGAGGAAGGTGCGATATTGGGATGAAGTGGTTGGATGTGGTCTATTTTAGGTAGCCGAGGAACTCATTAAAAAAGAGTCAAGTCTTCAAATAGCGGTAAGGCAATCTCCGAGCCTGGGATTTTGTTGGTCGAAATGGGACATTGGCTAGATTGGCAGGACGAATGTCGATGGTCCAGATGGGGGAGAGGGATTCGTGTTGGCAATGGGAGAATATACGAGGTATCGTGGTGGGTTGAGGAAGGTGATGTTTGGGAAAGGTTAAATGTTTGTTTGTTCTTTGGAACCCTCGGAAATGCTCATGTGTGTACGAAGTACGGTAACTGCCAAGATATTTGGCAGGAATACAACACTAAAGTAGCATCAATGAGGTTGAGTTTTTGGAAGGAGGTGGGTGGCATCAATGCGAGCGATCAATGACGACGATGGCGGCAGTGGGGCAGGCAGCGACCAGACCTTGCTGCGCTCGAATGGGTGACAGCTTCGGGCGCAAGGGTAATTTATTTCCAGTGCCAGGCTGCCTGTCGATGGTTCTGCCTCGTGCCGCACGATGCACGCCGCAGCCCAAGCCCATGTCCAATGCTTCAGAATGTGGGAATGTGGTAATGGCAGCTGCAGGAATACCACTCCAGCCTCGGGGGTGACGCAAAGATCGGACGTGACATGTTGGGGTTGTGTGTTCCATGTCGAGTTCTAGAAGTGGTGTGCTCAACTGTGTCGTCACAGGGCGTGCCCCGCGTCATCTCATCAGCCGGCATATATTGAGAGATGAGAACTGACAATTGAGAAGAAGCCTAATTATTTTCTATGCGATACATGAGTCTAAACTGATTGCAAAGTAGATCCATTAAGTCTCCCACACTCGTTTATCGGATCTGATCAACGCCAATTCATTTTCTAATATTTTCATTTTTATTTCTTCTATGAATTTACCGTTAACTCTCCATAGCGGTACCCTTCCTTTATAGAGACAATCCAGACTACTGTCTGGTACATACGACCATAGCTCGCAGAGAATGGAGGGTCCCGTCCGCTCCCCTGTACCCAAGCTGCGAAGCGCCAGACTAGTAGTTGGGTCGGTGACGACCAGCGAATCCCCGGTGTTGTATGTTTTTTTTGTCCAATTTTTTTTTTCTTCATATATCCCCCCCTTACAATACTCGAGATGGACAGTTTTGATCCCCTTAGCTAAAAGAAAGGCTCTTTATCCAGCTTTCGAATCTAGTAGTTCTACTAACAGCCAGGCTGTTCTTTTTGGTTGCTTATTGCAGCCAGCCCTATGTCACGGTGGCGTGTTAGTTTCGCTCCTAATGGTGGGTCCTTTTAACATGACGGACGATAGAGCGACTCTCTATACGAGGTTGGGTTGACTTTTTGGGCGTTGGAAATAATAAGCAAGTCCTCGCCAATAGAGTGAAGGATAGCCCAGGAGAGAATTCTGATCTTCTTCCACACGTACAAGCGGCCCGGAGCCTCGATGTTGGCGGAGGCCAATGTTGAAGGTTGATCCACTAAGCTCCCTACAAGTAGACACGCCCTTTGTATAGGTGTCAAGACTTTTAAACTGCTTGAGTCTAGGGTAGAAAGTGAATAGTACTATTCAATTAGTATTCTCAGTTTTTATAGTTATGTAACCTTTTAACAGACTTATATTGAAAGACAGAGAAAAACAAAATAATGAGGTGGAGACTACAAAATGTACTCACGCGGGAGACAACGTCAGACCGCATGGGGGAGAAGAAGGGGGGAGTGGCGGTCCTGAGCGAAGCTGGTTTCGCAATGGAGCCACGACCCGAAAGGGGAAAGAATAAAAGTTTCTTTTCTAGTCGATACCAACCCAAACGGCGTAGCCAAGCCAGAGGCCCAAAGCAATCCCCGCCTACCTCAGGGTTCCACAAGTAAAAAATCCTCCGCAGGAATATTGTACGCCGTGTAAATCGCCCAACAGCCGTCCCCCGATACAACCTCGTGCCACCGGGTGCAGTAGCTGACCCTCCCCGGCTGCGTAGGGGCCGGAGGCCCGCCCGAGGTCGACGTCGCCGGTGGGGCTACGGTAGTGCTTCCCGGGGCGGCTGAAGTAGCAGTCACCTCCGGTAGCGGTGGGTATTCGTCGGCGGTGCCGATGCAGACCCACTTTTCGTCGTCCCCTTCTGCATCCATGCCGGAAAATAGTGCGGTCTCGCAGGTGCCGTTGGAGAGCCAGGGGTTCAGAGCCATGAAGCGGAGAACGGTGAGTTTAAAGTCTTTGGCGACGTCTTCACAGGTAGTCTGTAAGCAATACGGGATGTAGGGGAAGTCGTCTCCTCCCCCCCATCGATCGTTAGAAGTTGTATATAGAAAGGTGCCCCCAGATTCGCGGGTTTAGGTGAAAGAGAGGGAGGGAAAACCACTTACACTCAATCATGGCGGATTCCACGGTGTTGTAACAAGTACAATCTGGATCGGTTCCCGGAACAATGTCTTCCGGGGTATAGTCGCTCAAGCAAGGCGACCAGATGATTTTAGGTTATTCTGTTGCACCACGCCCGTTACAGTTAGCAAAGTATTGCGTTGATCTCTCTCTATAATAGGAAAACTACACAGGGAAGGGAGGAAGCGAGATTTCGCTTCAAGATTGACTCACCTCGCGGAGTCTTGGCAACACAATACCGGTAATCGGGAAGGAGGCCGCACGAAGTCTCAGGCAAGCTCGGATTCCACAGTCGTAGGTCCGCCACCGTCACCCTCAGAAGGCTCGCGATTAAATCGCAGGCGTTCTCTGCCTGAGGCTCAACCTCACTGTAACCGTAGGTATACTCTGCGCAGGTCTCGTCCGTACCGGGAGCAAAAGGACGCAGAGTAGGCCTCGACCCCGCGGAAGACGTTGACGTTGACGTCGGCGCCGCTGGCCGAGTAAAGCTCGTAGAGGGCACAAAGACAGGGTACCCAGAATACGTGGCAATATTCCCGACGGCCTTGACGCAGTAGGACGTGTCGAGCCAGAGGTTAGTGCAACTTGAGTCGATGGCTGGGTTGAGGAAGTAGAAGTCGGCTAGCATGATGGAGTTGGTCACGCTGACTAGGGCGCAATTGTCTCCCTCTTTGACCTTTATACGCGAGAGGGAGAGAGGAAGGGGAAAAAAAAAAAAAAAAAAAAAAAAAAGGTTAGCCCATGTATGTGAGAAGAGTCTAGCTGTGCCTTGGGATGCTTACAGTGCACCATTTACCGCAAACCGTCGAGGTTGATTGCGGGTGGGCATCAGGCGGTGCTGGCACGGCGGTGTCGACGACTTCACCTTCAGGGACTTCGACGCCTCCTCCAGGAGGACTAAACCAAGCAAAGGCACGAAAGCGTTAATAAGAGCAAAACGCACCCAAAAGAATCAAGCGTAGGAGAAAGTAAGAGAAAGTAAGCAGAATAGCCGGGGGTGACGCATACGAGACGCAAATATAGGAGCCAAGCTAGTCCCAAATATTGGTACAGCCAAGGTCGAAGATTGGATTCCAAGCTAGGAGTTTAGGCACTGTAATATTGTATGTTAGGACGACGCCGTGGCACTCGTCGGGAAACTCCAGGAGGTGCAAGTCGCACGTTTCCGGGAGGCAGAGTATGCTGCCTTCCACGAGCGGTTCGCAGTCCCTGCTGAGGGAGTTCTGCGTGATGATGCCACCCATTGACACGCTGTTGGCTAGGGCTATGGACTGGCATGTGTCGCCCCGGGCCACCACATACTGACTGAGGCATGTAGGTGTCTCCGGGGTCGGCTCCCGCGTGGCCTCCTCGAGAATGTAGGCCGGGGGGGTGGTTATATCGTAGCCAACGGCACCACAGCTGGATGTCAGATTTGAGAACTCCTCCGCGCCGTCCTCGTTGTAGGTTAGAGGGGACTCGAGCTGCGCCTTTAAGGTTCCTAGCCAGCAGTCGGAACATGCAAAGTTGCTGTTCTCGTCGTCCCTCAATGCAGTCAAGAGAATGTCACAAAACGTATTCAAGACACTGCAGCGGGTGATTATAGTTAAATTAGCCCTCTGTACTCGGACGAGTAAGGAGCCCAAGGACTTACGGATCTCGGCGGCACGAGATGTCGTAGGAATAAAGGTAATTGTCAATCATGTATGTCGCTGTTGAGCGAATGTTAGCGAGCCGCATTGTCTTTTCCAGTGGTGAACAATGAAGGGATATACCCACGAGGATACGTGATCAAGTCTCTCACTACGATATACTCTTGGCCGGTGCAGCTAGTCTGGATGAGTGCTTTCAGACTTTGCCAATTGCTCCTACATTGGGTTGTACAGAGGTCAAGCAGGTCAGCCTCCTCCAAGGCATCGACGCCACCATCACTACGAAATGCAAAAAGTTAGTCCATGAGATAAGTCCATATTCCCCCCTGTCTGTCTGCGGCAATGTAAAGGAAAGAGAGCCAAGGGCTGTCCGAAGAGGACGATTCCTACTTACAAGCTTGTCTGGCGATGAAGGACCTCTGAGCACCCTAAAACTGTGGAGTTGGTAGCCTCAAAACACGTCTCGCTTAGTCCGAGACCATCGTAGGCAGAGAAACGCTCTTCAAATTGCTGAGCATGAACGAGTGGAAGCAGGGTCACTGCCAGGAAAGAGAGCATTGTGGAACGAACGAGTCTGCGGGATATGGCCCGGGAAACACAAAGACGGCACTCAATGGGTAAAACGAGTGAAATCCCATTCAAGGGAGGAAAAGATGAAAGAGAGAGTGATGGCGGAAACAGCTAACTCTCCCTCCAGAGTCCATGGCCGCCGACTACATAAGGCTAGAAATGCCGCGGGTCCAAGTTTATCTCCGCGTCCGTCTGATGAGGATCAGATAGCATCTCACGATCCTTATCAGGACTTACATCCGATGTAAGATGAAAGGGCTTGACGTTTTGCGTGAAAGAAGCCGCAGTCCTGCTTTAGGCCATGCATGAGTAGGGATATTCAGCTGTAGGAACAGGTCTTGGGTTCGGATCCGACACCCACCTGGTGTCCAAACATGCGATTTTTATTCGCAATCTGTGTCCGAGATCGCACACATGACCACCTTAGAGCGCTCTCTCGTGCTGCACAACATTGTGTACTCGAGGCTGACCGGCCGTTGCACGAAACTCAATCTTCAGGTTAGATGATCGCAAGGTCTGTTATAATCCCCGCAATCTGCTTTCCATCCGAAGCATCGTGACATCTCAGTATAAGCGAATCCGCCTGGTTAGCGGGGAGGACTTGGAACGAGCGTACCCTCTCATCGCGGCATCCATCGATAGTCCGAATCTCGCCTCGTCAGTCGAGGAATTTTTCACCGATACAAACGCATGGAGTTCCCCCTTAATTAGTGCTCCGTGGATGAGTCGCTGCAAACACCGGCCGCACAAGTCCATTAGGGACAACGACTACGCAGCCATCTAGAGCTATATCCGGGACCTTGGGGTAGGCACTGACACTACGGAACAGACGGCGGATGCGTTGGATTGGTGGAGGAGTCGACTCCAACCTCCCCCGTACGCCCCGGCACTAAACGAATATCCTAAGAACGACGAGTATTACTTTCAGCAGGGACTTTGCTACAACTACGCATCCACTGCGGTAGCGCTTCTTCTAACGCTTTGCCCAAACATCAAAACCTTCTACATAGGCAGCTCAATCCGCAGTGGACCATTGGAAGACTACCTCCTCAAGCTCAACTATGGCCTAGTTTCTCAGCCGGCCCTTCAGGAACTGAATCATGTAAGATATCACGGGCTCGAGGACCCTCTCTACGATAGTAGGCGTTATGATACTGTCGAACTCTTGGATATTATGAGGTACTTCCACCGACTGCCTCAGGTAACAAGTATCTCAATGGACGCTGTGTCAGATTATCAAACAGGGCGTCGGGGATTCCCGCCCAAGACCTCTACTAGTATCAAAAAGATTCACTTCGGATATTCGGATATCTCAAGCGAAATGCTTGCTACTTTGGTCCGCGTTCTTGTTGGACTTGAGGAGCTCTCTCTATCATTCTATAGGTTGAAGAGCACGGACAGCTGTGTGACATTAGTCGATTTGGCTTTCTTGGCCAAGTCTCTCCGCCAGCACAAGGATACACTTCGAGTATTGGATCTGGACTTGGGCTCGGCATTCGCCGATCGCGTCGAAGAATTGGACGAGGAGATGGTGGAAGCAGACCTAGAAGAGATGCTCTGCGATAAGTACTTCCACCTAGACAAGGCCCTCAGCACAGGCCCTCTCCATCCACGCCATATCGAGGACAGCCGAGAATATGGCAACAAGATTGGGAGTCTTCGTGATTATACGGCGTTGACTCGATTAAGTATCAGTATCCGAGCTGTCCTTGGCGAATTCATATTTAATTCGGTACCTCTAAGCAACCCGCCTGCGTTCCGCCTCGTCGACGCACTCCCTCCCAATCTAGAGTATCTTTGTCTATACGGATACGAGAAAGGGAAGAGTCCAGATGTGGACAGCCACGTTATTGAGCTCCTCGAGAAGAAAGGAGATAGGCTACCAAAGCTGAAAGAGATCGTTGGCGTAGACGGAACGGTGCCCGGGACGTTCATCAAGCTAGAGGGGTGGATAGGCGACATAGACGGAGAAGGCTACTGGGAGCGCGGGGTGCGCACATTGGGATGGGTGGAAGCGTAGCTGTTTCTCGATTATATTTTATATGGGTCATGAAGTGCGTTTAAGACAGGCAACTACTTCTTCTGCTACTGGAGGCTGGGTCAGGAACTCCTTGGCTATAGCAGTCTCGGCAATGAGACTCAGTTGCTGGTCGTGCCGTATGTCGTTCGCGCGAGAGAAGGAGAAAATGATGGACAAAACCAAGCTGAGTGCTGGCTGTCGGCAAACCCTTTCTTTATAGGGCAGATAGAGATCACTTCCCAGCACATACGACCATAGCTCGCAGAATATTGAGGGTCCCGTCCGCTCCCCTGTACACAAGCTGCGAAGCGCCAGACTAGTAGTTGGGTCGGTGACGACCAGCGAATCCCTGGTGTTGTATGTTTTTTGTCGATTTTTTCTCCATTTTCTTTTCGCCACTGTTCGGTTTAGCTTTCCTCACGAGTATTTTGGTACATTGTCGTTGACTTTGATGCGGGGTACAGGGCACAGTAGATAGCCAAAATGGTAGTCCTATAACTATACGGCCAAGGTCCATCTAACTTGGTATGTATCAATTGAAGGTGTTAGAGTTGTAAGTAACGTGGGTGATGTTATGTCTTCATCTGACAGCGTGGCGCCATTGCCGGATGTTGCCAGTAAACTTGGGTGCCACTCCAGTACCTGTGTAGAATTCAGTGCTTCAGTACTTCGTATCTACCTTCGTATTGACGAGGTGGATGAGCCGTTGACTCCAAGCCATCTCACTGAAGGGAAGATTAACGATTCGACATAAACCAAAGCCGCGAAAACCTCTACGTTTCACCGCGTTTAATATGGGTTTGACGTTGCTCTCTTGGTGGGATGAAGGTGAAGTGTGACAAGAGCACGTGCTCTGTGCTCTGTGCTCTGTGCTCTGTGCTCTGGAGGCTGATGGCAGTGACATTCGCAGTTCGGTGGCGCTCGCATTGACATTGGATTGATGCCCTGACATCATTGGACCAGCACATACCTTCTCCATTTGTTTCATTCTGCCCCAAACATTCACCGCCCACTTTTACCATTTCCATCCACAAACCAAAGCAGAACAAAGCACACGAGCAAGACGAGAGGAGACTCCATTGACTTCGGCTTGTTTCGTGACGGCGCGGCGATGAGCGAGAGCGGGCCAGCCATGCAGCCGCCTAATGTCCCAGGGTCTGCGATGGAAGTTGATGCTGGCGGAGAGGAGCCACAGTATGGCGGTTTTACGCGATTCGAGATAGAGCTCGAGGTAAGCTGCCCCTCCAATCTGCCTGAATTTCCCCTCCTTGTCCCAGAAAACATTCTAGCCCTGTCTCAAGAGCTTTCGGATATTGCATTGGAAGCTAACTTGCAGTGATTTCTTTTCTAGTTCGTCCAGTGCCTCGCCAACCCTTACTACCTCAACCACCTCGCCGCGCAGAAATACCTTTCCAAACCCGAGTTCGTCGCGTACCTCGATTACCTGCAGTACTGGTCGCGGCCACCCTACGTGAAATATCTTACGTATCCCGGTCCGACGTTGAAGCATCTCGAGCTGTTGCAGCAGGAGAGGTTTCGGAAGGATATACTGAGCCCGGATCTGGTGCAGGGGCTTGTGGAGGAGGGGATGAAGGCAGCGGTTGTGTGGCATGCGCAAACCTGAGGGAACTGCGGTGTATGCATGTGTGTGTGTGTGTGTGTGTGCGTAATTTTGGAGGAGGGATATGATGATACCCAAGAAGACTATAATTACTATGATTATGTTGGATTGATGGTGAGGATGTGAAGATCCTGCCTCGGATTCTACACTCTGCACTCCCGTAGCCCCGAGGCTCCTTCGGCAAGAGTCTCCATCCCAATTGCCATGTCGGAGATGATTGTCTGGTATCACGGCCTTATTGGCCGTATGATGGCTACCAGGAGCTCTGCTGGGCAGGCTACGTACAAGTAATGAAAATCATGAGAATCTAGTAGAATGCGATTGGGAGGTAGTTTGTCGAGAAGAGATTCTTAGATGGATCGCCAAATGTGTGAGCCTAGATGTGCCGTCTGCGGTGTAAAGGTAAAGGCAAGCTGGCCTCGTACCAAGTGCAACTGAGGACGGTTCAGAACCAAGTTCGGCCTCGGAACCTTGCAACAATGCGGTTGTGCTTACTTCCCGGTGCTGCGGTGGTGGGTGGTGTTGCTGTGCACCCTGGTATGCCAAATATAAGCACTAGCAAATCCTTCTAGAAGAAAAGTACCATTTGGCATAATTTGAACGAAGGGGTACAAAATATCTCCGAGACAGCGTTAAAATGGCCGGTTCCTTCTCATGTTGCACCGCCTCCTGGATTCTCGAACCATGCCCAGAATAGTTGGCAAGCCAAAACCATTGGGGGAAATTATTCCCTCGAAAAAAAGGTACTTCGTACATGAAGGAAATGGAAGCCGTGTCGCCTTGCCCACCACACACGCGCATACGTGGTCCTCGTCATTCCATACCTCGTAATTTGTCCATCTCACCGTCTCGTCGGATTGCAGTCTCTGGTGACCACTTTACAAATCATCTTTACTATCTGATAGCTATCTTGTTCGAATCCGTTCCGGGTCCCGACCTTTCCATCTCGCTGCCGTCCGTATCTTTCGACGAAACGTTGTTGCCGCCAGCCTCCCCGGTCTCACCATCTAATTCCCCTGCCCGGCAATCTAACATTTTTTATTTTCTCCCCTTTCCGAGACACGACGATCCTTCCACACCTGTTACCCTCCCCCATCGCCCGTTCGCCAGCGACTTGTTTCTCGTGCTTGGAATTGTACTTCTTCAACCCGCGTAGTCCGGTAATACGTTCGACGTCTTTCGAGAAAGTATGGTGAATTAAAGCCCCGTCGAGCGTCGCCTTCACCATGAGCGCCCAAGATAAAGCCAGCAAATGGGCCAAATTCAAGGCGCCCAACTATGATGGCGAGGGCTGGGGGGACGACATCCCTAGTTCTCCACCAAAACCAGCCGTATCCGAGCAGCGAAGTCCACCTCCAACGACAACGAGTCCCGTGTACAATGTCGGTCCCGTAGCTTCCCCGCCAGCACAGGCGTCTCCCACATCGCCAAATGCCCAACAACCGACACCCTCGTCTTCTCAATTCCCGCCTCGAAAGGCCAGCTTGAGCCGACGGGACGGGAGGGAGCGTTCTGGGAATTCTTCGCCGGCGGAATCGAGCCACAAGCCTTGGGTCGAACAGCGATCCGCATCGCCGCAAAATAACAAGTCACCGACGACAGCACCGAGGTCTTCGCCCTTTATCAGACCCGCCGAGATATACCGTCGAATGGAAGAGGAGAAGGAGAAGGAGCGTCGGTCGTTGGATTCTTCGAGGCCTAGTTTGGATAGTAACTCGCCCTCGGTCGTGGGGCGGGACACGTCCGCCGCCCCTCTCGCTAAGGCTGCATCATCCGTGCATCCTGCTGCTGGACTCGTAGCACCTCCAATTCCTGTAGCACTAGCGAGGGATGAGGTGGTCGATAGTCCGTCAACGCGCACGCTGCGACCATCGCTTGAGCCAGTGGCCGAAAGAAAGAGCGAATATGGATTTGGCTCGTTCCTAAACAAGTCAGTCGCTCCTTCCCAGGCCCAAGAACCTCCTAGCTCCGCGGACGTTGTTGCTCCCTCCTCCATTTCCGGCCTACCTGCTTCGCCAACCTCTGCAACCTCTGAGGGATCTCGACGATTTTCTAGGAGTCCACAGCTTCCCGATGTGGCGCGTATGTCTGGTTTTGGCGAAGATTTCTTTTCATCTGCATCTCTAATGCCGAACGCTCCAAACCCTCCCGTACCCGAAATTTCTTCCTCGATTGCATCTACGCAACCGCCTATGACGGTTAAAGAAGAAGAAGAAAACCCTACGAATTCAGCTGGCACTACGGCTTCCTCAGCCCAGGCGCCTTTTCAGCCGCAGCCTGCAGCCATTGACTCGCCACCCACTTCGCCGAGCCCCATCGCAGCTGTGCAGCCCAACGCGCAGCCAGCCAACGAAAATCCTGCGCAGGCTGCCCCAGTGCGATTATCTCCCGTTTCCGAGCAAAAGTCTCCACAATCCGTGTCCATGAATGGGCATGCTGGGCTACAAATTCCAGCTGAACCCAAGGCTAATGAAGAGGAGCATACTAATGCCGGCACTGGAAAGGACTCAGTAGAGCCTCCCGCATCGACCAACTTGCCCAAACCCGTCGTCGCTACGGCTGTCCCTGACGCGATGGACAACGAGTCGCCGCCAACCATCGACATCACACCGACGGCTCCTCTGAACCCGAGGGCATCGCCGAGAACGGGTGACGATTTCGAACCGATGACGTTACCCCACCGACAATCCACATTCGATACCACCGCCTCGTCTCCTGTCAAGGAGAGCGACGTCCTTCGCGAAGAAATTATTCAGAGCCTTAGTCCCGTCGGGCCTGCTCCTCCATCCGATTCCTTGCGGGTACATCAACCAAGAGACAGCGGAATCCGGGAGAGCACCTACCTCCCTGCCGTCTATGATGACTACTGGGCATCGACAGCCGAGGACAAAGATGACGCAGGACTCGAGGTGGCTCCGCCGCTAGAGGCACCTGTGGTGGCACCTCTCCAACCTAGAGCTCAATCGCCAGAAATTGCTCCTCCTCCAGCGCCAGAGCAGGCTGGGAACCTGAGACGTCGTTTTTCGTGGGAGGCGGAACCTGCGAATGAGCCCGCCCGGCCCCAACTTCCCGTAGATAACTCTCAGGCTCCTTCAGTGCCCGCCAACGCCTCCGCCGATGTGGAGAAGACGTCGCCTGTTGTAGAGGCCGCTGCTGAAACCCAAGCTGACCGCCCTGGCGAACCTGACGCTCGATCTCAAGCTACGCCCGACAATGCTGATAATGATGAGTCCCGCCCAGATTCCCAAGGCAGCAATACCCTTAGCCCAAGTGCCGCCGCGGCGCTTGTCGGTGCCGTAGCTGCCGGCTCGCCTGCGGAAGGAGATCCTCGCCGGCTGTCTCTGGCTGCCGAAAAAGAAATCATACAGATGTCGACCGATGAAGTAGCGAATGATCTCTCTAGCGATCACCCCGCCTTGAAGGTCCAGCCCGAGCCCGAGCCCCAGCCCCAGCCCCAGCCTCGTCCGGAGACTGCCGCAGGTTCTTCAGCTTCGAAACTTGCTGGCTTCCGCGAAATCATGTCTCTGGCCACTCCTCAAGATCGGATCCAAAAATTCAACGAGACACGCTCCCAGTTTGCTGGCATGGATCAGGGTCTCGCTGACTGGATCCTTACTGTCCGGTCGCACCCCGACCACGCCAATGTCTCAGCAGTGTTCCAGGCGCCCACACGGACGGCTGTCGCTTCCGGAGAACCGGGCGCAGTCCGCGTCGCTTCGCCAACGGGCGCTGGACCCAACCAACACTCTCAGCAACCCTACTTCCAGCAGTACCTTAATGCCAGCTCGTCGCATACCGGCGCACCGGGAGCCCATCCCCACGCCGCGGCCTCGGGATCTCATGGCCATCACGGTAACGATTTTAGACACTCGAGCCAACAGATGGGTACCAAGAGCAAGGAACTGCTCCTGGCTGCAGGGAAGGCAGGAAAGGGGCTGCTTAGCAAGGGGAAGAACAAGTTCAGAGGATCAACTGGGGATAAGGTATTTCTTTGATTGTTTTTTTCTCCCCTCCCTTTTTTCCCCTAGAGAGCACGATCATTATGGGGCATTCTTGATGTTTTTCTTCTTCCCTTCTTGTATGGAACTTGTGATCTTTTTTTCCTTTGCACATATGCTACTTACACTCACTCACTGTTGTTTTTATCCCTTGCATTCTTTTGTCCCTTTTTCCTCTCACTTCACTGCACTTTCATGAACTAGCCATCTACGCTAGTTTAGATGGACGGCCATGGTATACTTTTCTTCCTCTATATTGGGGATACAGGGGGGAAACTACAAAAGAGACGTAATGTATATGCTGGTCTAATGATGAGATGGCACATGAATTTTAAGGCTATTTTGTTTCTCTTATTGAGGGTTTTATTAAGTCTCACTTTTTTGTATCCCCGAGATTTCCTCTTGTCCATTTTCTCATCCTCACGCCACTTTTTGTCACTTCCATTTTTTTTTTTCTTCTGAAACCAAAAAAAGAACAGACCAAAAAAGCAAAAGAAGAGAAACACGAAAACAGAAACTCCGCTTTTTGTGAGAAAAGAATGTTTTATTAATGGTTCTTGTTTATCTGTAGCAGAACGAGTCTTCTCCGCCCCCGCCCGCCCAACCTTATCCCGTTAAGACCCAACCCGATAGGCGCACCTCGTGGGGCATCAAGTTTGGCTCCGGCGCCAAGGCTAGTCCTCATCCGGAGAGGGCCGGCCAACCACCGCCGCAGAACGCTGCCGCCACCGATCCGAACCATCCGGGAGCGTCGCACCAACAGCAGCTGCCGCCGATCCACCCGCCGCCGCCGGGACCCAGCTTCGCGAACCCGGACCTCGTCTCGCCCGTTTCGGAGTTTAACTCGAAGCCTTCCTCGGCGGATGGTGATGATGTCTTTGCCGTGCAGGCTCCGGGACAGGGGCCGAAGACGCCGCCGCCGACGACAGTGAGGTCGAGGTGGGTTCCTGTTGGGCAGAGTCCGTTGGCGCAGAGGAATAGTCCCGGGGAAGAGAGGAGGGATGATCCTAGTGCCACGCCGACGAGGTCGAATCTTAATGCTAAGAAACGAGTGAGCGATGCTCCGTCGGAGGACTGGGTTGTTGTCTCACCTCAGCAGGAGTCTGAGCAGAATGGGGATGGTGGTGTTCCTGTGCAAGCGACTCTTGACGCTCAGGATCAGTCTGACGTTCCTCAACGGCAGTCTTCGTTTATTGGGTTGCCTCCTATTCGCCGATCTTCCACCTTTGGAGTTGGCCGACTTTCCTCCGAGTTTGTCGAGGACGGTGCCGAGGCAGCTCCCGCTCAGCCGGAAACCAAGGTGGCTGATGCGCCTGCTGTTCCGCCCGTGCCAGAAGATGAGGTCCTCGCCACGGCCCTGGAAGGACAGACGTTAGGAAACGATTACAGCCGGTCCGATGAGGGGATCTTGGACAAGGGCAAAGAGTTGGCCGAGCGATCACCAACTCCGCAGCACGCGGTTCTGGCACAAGACGGTGCCGTCGCTCAACCCCCTCAGCAGGTTCCCGCTCCTCCAACCTTGACGCCGCCCCTCGAGAGCCGCGCCGCCATGGAGCAGTCCTCTTCCCTCGCCCTGCCTGGCCCCTCGCTATCGCGTAACCTCCCGCCTGCAATAACGGGAAATCCCATCCAATTGCTACCCCCTAACGGCGGTCAATGGAACTTGCAGGAGTCGCACCTCTCGGAGCCGTTGATCTCGCCTTCGAGGAAGCGACCCTCGAGCCCGGCGTCTCAGACGCCTTCGTTTGTAGGGTATGACAAGGAGACTGGTGTCGGTGGACCTTCTAACGATGAGTCGAGTGATGAGGATTCGGGCGACGAGAACGCCGGTGTGGCGTTAGCGAAGGAAGAACCTCAGAGGGTTGAACAGCAGGAGCAGAAACGGAAAAGTGTGCCGGCCGCTGTGGATGAATCCTCGGATGTTACTGCTTCTCGTGCCTTGCCGGCCAATTCTGAACTGCCTACGCCCGTGGCTCCACCAGTCGCTGTTGAACCTGCTGCCGTCCCATCTAATGCTGTCCCGCCGAGTGCCGAGCCGGTTAATACTACACAACCCCCAATCGCCGCTCAGCCAACTAATATCATAACACCTGCCGGCGCTGCCATGCCTCCACCCCAGCAGCCCATCCTCACTAGGCCCCAAGGCCCCGATCGATTCAGTTCGACTCCTCCGATATCCGCGCACCGGTACCCGAACCTATTTTTGCCAGGCCAGCCGCGCCAGGGACAACAACCGCAGCCGCATATTTACAACCAGCCTGTCCAGGTGCCCGGCCAGCCTTTTATTCAGGGCCAGCCCATGGTCTACGGACCTGGCGGTGCAGCTCTTCCTCCCGGCGCACGCCCGCCATCTACCGGAGGCGAATCGAGGCGCAACTCCGGCCTCTTCAGCCAAATCGGAGACCGTATTACCAGAGTCACCTCGCGGCCGTCATCTCAAGTCGGACCCAAAGCGCCAGGTGAAGCAGCAGGAGACTCCGGTTCCGTAGCCAGCGCGGCCACCGGAGAGGCACCGGCGGGGCGAGAACGGCGCCGCTCGAGCTTCTTCCTTAACCTCAAGAGCTCCAACACTGGCGGCATCGACGCCCCCCCGCATAGTCGGGACAGCATGATTGCGCATTCGCCCTCTACCATGGACCAAAGGAGCCCGGCGACCATGTCGTCTGATACGCCGCCTCCGGATAGGAAGCGGTTGTTCTTTAGCAGTGCTTCCAAGGCGAATAAGCCCGTTGAGGCCGGGGCGGCTCAGGGCGGTCCTGGGAAATTTATTCCTTCGTTTTCGAGGTCGTCTACGGCGGGGCTCGAGGGTGAAGGGGGTAAGGATCCGAAGCAGCCGCGGTTGTCGAGCTTTGGGGGGCTGTTTAGGCGGTCTACTGGTCTGCAGGAGGGCGCGGCGCGACAGCAGCAGCAGCAGCCCCAGGTATATCAGCACAATAAGCCTGGAACACCTAACTCGATGGCGTCATCTATCCCGGCTCGTCCCGGAACTGGGCCACCCGCGTCGCTGCAGCATCATTCGCCGAGCAACTCTACACAACTCCCTGTTGCACCATCGCCGCAGAGCGGAGGAGGAGGCGTCCCTGTGGGATCGCAGCCTCAGGTACGCGGTAGGAGCGGAACCACGGGCTCGCTGCCGCATGCGCCCGTTGGACCTAGTCCGCTCAGCCAGCAAGCGCGTCCTGTGGGAGCTCCTGGCTCCGTTCCTGTTCCTGTACCAGGCCATGCTCCCACGCACGACGAGCGCGGTAGGCGGGTTTCTGGGGCGGGGGCTTTCCTGTCGAGCATCTTCCATTCGAGGTCGCCCTCCAAGCCGAAGGATAATAAACTCCCTGGCCCGCCGCCACCGGGTGTATTTCCCGGACAGCCGGGAGGACCTCCGATGGGGCAGATGCCTTATGGGCAGTTTGGACCTGGACCTGGGCAGGTCCCACCTGGATATCGGGGGCCGATCCAGGGGCAGCAGGGTGGTTTCTATGTGCAGAGTCCCGGTGGCGTGCCTGGTGGTGTTCCTCCTGGCTTTATTCAGCAGCGGCCCGGATTGCAGCAGGGGCTTCAGCCGGGCCAGCCTGCTCCTGGACAGCGGGTTGGGCCACCTGTGAATCAGCAGGGCCCTCCTGGGTTCCAGCAGATGCAGCCGCAGCAATTGGGCCAGCAGGCAGGACAGGCGGCTGTTCCACAGCAAGGGCCTGTGCCTGGCCCTCAACAGGGACCAATTCAACAGAGCTCTGCTATTGCTCCGGGCGTAGTTCGTCAACAGAGCCCGGTCAACCAGCAGGGACCTGTCGCCCTTCCTGGACAGCAACAGGAACGCACGGCTCTACAACAACCCATCAACCAGCAAGGGCAGCAGGTTCCCCATCCTATCCTTCCTACTCCGGCTGGCGCACCAGGTCAGATGCAGGACTGGAGGCCCGTTGCTGTCCAGCAGGGACAAGAACAGGTTGGCCCAGAGCGGAAGTCTTTGCAGGCTGAAGTCCAAGTTAGACCTGCAGAGCCGCCCAAGGCCGAAGCCAACCAGGAGCTCGTTACCGCTCGTGAAGAAGTGACCGGTGCAGATGGAAACGTATCTGCTCCTTCTACGGCCGTTGCGCCTGCCGGCGAGGCTCGGGCGAGAAGTCCAGAGGTTGGCGTACCTAAGCAAGAACAGCCTCAACCAGCGATCGTCAGTCAAGAAGCAAACCCGCAGTTCCAAGGGACTGTGACAGTTACTACTCCTCTCGTGTCTCCAGTCCCTCATTCTACCAAGGAACAACGACCTGCCTTTGTCGCAGCTGCCGCCCAGTCATCCGGAGTCTCATCCCCGACTCCATCAGTAGCAACCCCGACTCAGCAGCACGCGACCGAGTCCACTCGCAGCTCCCAAGTTCAAGTCCCGAACCAACCGGCATCCGGCGGCGTCTCCATTACTTCCGTCCACAGCAAGCCTCAAAGCCCTCCCCCCGCGTCCCTCGAACAGCACCAGCCATCCGATTTGCTGGGCATCAGGAAGACGGCATCTCCTGTCGCGGGCCAGGGCCAGTCTTCCGCTTCGGGTACAGATGCCGCTACCGTGAGTCCGCCGCAGGTGCCGACTCATTCGGTTTCGCCGTCGCAGACGCCCGTGTCTCAGGTTTCGCCTTTGGTTAGTCAGAGCGGATTCGTGGCGGGGCAGACGCCACCGCTTGGACAAGGCGTGCAGCAAGGGAGGACTACGACTCCGCAGGGACAACCTGCTGCTCTGGCTCAGCAAGCCCCTCCCCAGGGCCAGCAGGTTGTGCAAGCACAACAAGTTACACCGCAGGGCCCGACGATCCGGCCGGTCCAGCCCATGTCTCAGGGTCAGCGGATGCCACAGGTCAAGGCTTCCCCTCAAGGCCAGCCAATTCAGCCCCTTCATCAACCGGTGCAATCTGGCCAGCAGTTCTACGCACAGCCTATTCCCGGACAGTGGAGGCCTGGGCCTGGCCAGCCTCCACCGGGCAGCGCGCAATATCCAGGCCCGCCGGCACCTTGGGCTGTTAACCGCACATCTACCCAAACGTCTACTGCCTCTGCACCTCAGCAAGGAGCTGCTATTCCGCCTCAGTTTAGACCCGGACAGCAGCCTTTCGTCCATCAGCAGACTGCGCCACCTGAAGGAGGCTCGAAGTGGTACAGGCCCAGCGCGAGTCCTCAGCAGGCACAGCTAGCCCCGGCCCAGGGCACTAAGCCGGAGAGGTCGTCGATGAAGTCGTTCTTGAGCGCGTTTAAGAGGTCCTCTAAGAATCCTGAGCCGCGGCAACAGCAGGTGCCCCAGGTTCAGGGGTATCCTTACGGCCAACATCCTCAGCAGGCGGGGCAGCAGTTTGTGTATGGACAGCCTATCCCTGGTCAGCCTGTGCCTGGTCAACATGTTCCTGCACAGCTTGCTCGCCAGCCTGCTGGGACTTCGGGTCCAGTTCAAGTGGGTCCAGGACAGATGTATCCTCCTGGATTCGTACCCCAGCCTGGCATGTATGGACGACCGGTTCCTGGGATGCAGTATGGGGTCATGCCTCAGGGTCCGCAGCAACAGCAGCAGTTGTTTGCTCCCGGACAGCCACAGCGTAGTGTTTCCGGCGGTGTCATGGCCTTGCCGTCCCAGCAACAACCGCAGCAGCAGCCGCAGCCTGGTATGTATGGACCACCGCCCCAGGCGGGGCAACAACACCCTGTGCAGCAGGCACCTCCTCCTTCGGGACCGTCGCTACCAGGACAAGCTGCCGACAGGTCTCCTCCGCCTCAGGGACAATACCAGCTGCTATATAGGCTGAGCATGGGGTCGACGTCTGCTCAGGGATCACCAGCTACGAGTGCTCCTTCTCGACAGACTTCTATCCAGTCGGGCCACAATCAGGTTCAAATGCAAACCCAGCCACAGCCGCAGCGGCAGGCTACTGGTCCCTACCCAAGATCGCCAAGTCAACAAAGCGAGGTTCACCCCGCCCTGAGGGAAGGTGGGGCGATGGTATCGCCGCCGCCACAGCAACAACAACAACAACAACAACAACAACAGGGTATTGTCCTGCAAGCCACCTCCTCGTCGCCCGTCAATGGCGGTGTTCGCGGCGTGATACCGCCAACCATCCCACCGCAGGTGGTCATTCCTTCTGCTCTCGTCTCTCCTGGTGGACCTCCGGCAGTTAGCGTAGCACCCACGGCGGCGGCAGCCGACGTTAACAAACCTCTGCCTCTGCCTCTTCCAAACCACCACCTTGCACCGGAGCGTCCGGTTAGTAGAGTCAGCCAAGTTTCGACCGACAGTCCGAGGTCGCAAACGCCATCACAGTCGCAACAGCCGGTCAGCGAGTCAAAGACGGCTCCTCTCGGCGGTCACAGCAGGAACGTGTCGCAGATGACGGCTCCGAACGACGAGAGTGCCGTGCCGGAGGACGCCGGCAGCGCCAAACTTACTACCCCGATCGACGGAGTTGACAAGGCAAAACAGCTCACCGTCGATACGGCTGCCGCAATTGTCACGAATCGGTTCTCGCAGGAGGATCTGTACAATGCCACGCCTAGAAAGCTGCCTGGTGGCTCGGCTTCTGAAGAAAAGAAAGTTGAGCCCCCGGCGGTGGCGGTGCTGACCAAGGAGGAGACGCAAGATACCGTGCAAGGCGCCACGCAGGCCTCCGATGCCACTCAAGCTACTACTTCTACTACCGGTGGCCAGGAGGCCGTAGTCACGCAGGCTACGGACGTCACGGAGGCAGAGGAGGAGTCGGACGACGACCCGGCCGTCAAGGAGTGGAAGGCTGCGCAGGAGGAGAAGAGGCAGAAGATGCTCATGGAGGCGCAGCAGGAGAAGATTCTGGTGGAGGGCCAGGAGGGATTGCCCGGTGGTGATGTGGATGAGGATATGCCGCAGATGAGCGCGACGAGTTATCCCGGGCAGGAGTGGAATCCTTACGCGATGGGGTATGAGTTTTATTATAGTCGGGAGTGAGGAGAAGGTCTTGTATATGAGAATGGAGAGATATACACGTGAAGAGAGGGAGAGATGGAGATGGTTTTATCTTCGAGGATGTTATTCATTTGTTCTCTTTTGCTTTCGTTTTATATTTGTATCGAGAAGATACCCTTTTCTGTTTTTATTTTGTCGTATTTTGAGATGTATACATAATATTTAGTTCCTTGGACGGGTGTTATCATGGCAGAAAGGTTAATCATAGTCTCACAGGTTGGATTTTGACATGAGATGTCTCTGATGTCTAGATCCCGTACTTGTAGCAAGGGCGAATTATCCTCTATTATAATACAAAGGTGCTGACTGGAGATACCGAGATGCCCTTTACCAGCGCAATTCCTGATAGAACCTCTACGAACGAGGACAACTACATCAGCGCGTCTGTTAGTGTCGACCTCTCCTGTTCAAGGCTTCGGCGAGTCTGCTCTTTTCTGTTTCCGAGGAGAAATCCGTAGAGTTATTTCAACTTGTAAATATCCCACCTCCCTCACAATCCCAGACTCGAACTTGGGGCCCTGTCGGAGAATAAGACAGGCCGATGAGGATAGCGAATCAGCATGTCTTGAGGCTGCAGGTCAGATGCGCGGATGATGGCGGTGAGGACGAAGTTCTTTTTTTAATCTCCTCCCGCCCCCTTTTCTCTTTTTCGATCCTTCTTGCGTTAGTGTACTAGTGAAGAATCAAAAGGCCTAAGGTTGGATATACACATACAGGATTCGTGGTTACCTAGATTCGGATTGGCTTTCCTTCGGTCTAGAGAGAGAGAAAAGGGGGGTGTTTTGGGGGGGGGGTATGAGACATATCCCCTGCACTCACGGAGTAACCGAGCTGGACGAGATGGCCATCTTCGGGACTTTAAAGAGGGAATGAACTATGTAGGTTACCAGAATGGCTGGGATTCGCGAACCGGTGTGACAGTAGTTCTGTGACATAGTGTGGATATTTAAGTTATCCATCAGCCATGGATTGTTCTCCATCTTATCAGAAGCCGGGGATTAGCTTAGAAGAAATCATGAGCCACATTCGGGCTATCATGTCGCAGCGGCCACGCTCCCAGCTCCGTCCGTGCTTCCTCTTGACCTCCTTCCAACTCACCCACGCCCCGTCCATACTTTAGATCCGCTTCCCTTTTGAGAGCACGCAGCGAGATCAAGTTCCAACTGTAGGCCCATCAGAAGACCCGAATGACATTCGATGGGTAGATGGACCAAGCTCCGAGCTAATTTGGACTCCCATCTACCTCACACGCCCTGCCAAACCCTTCCCCTGCACTTCGTATCATCCACTTAGACGCGGGTTTGCTCCCCCATCTAGGACCGGTCTACGCTTCCCTATCCAGTAATATCCCTACGCGAATTCCAAGAAGACTGTGTATGGGGTTGTAGCAGACGCTCCCCTCCATCTCATGAGATTTGACAGGAGGGATTACGGTGCAGCCCATCGAGATGAGGGCCAAGAGGAAACATTTCTATGTACATTGCTGTCGATCTGCGGGTTCTTCTGTTTCTGTTTCGACGAGACCATTTCACAAATTCTACCTTCCACATTCGAAGAGTCATGGGAGTGTCGAAAGGGAGGGCGGCGCGAGGTCTCGGTCATTTCTTCTTGGTGAGTAACGCGAATACGTCCAGACAATGGCCGAGGGTAGCCGACTTTCGTAGATGTATCAAGACCAAAAGCATCGAGGAACCCTCGTGAACCCCAGACCCAGCGCGCTCAGACACTCGCCGGGGAAGGGAGGGGGTGTACAGATGATACATTACTCGGTTTCAGCCGAGCAGGGGTTTTCTTTTCTCTTTTCTACGATGGCAATTCGAGTCGGTGAGAAGTCTCGGTGAAGGTGAAGGGACAGCAGGCTAGGCCTCAACGTCTGGTCATGGCTTTTACTCTCCAAGAAGGGAGAGTGGGCGACGTCTGGAATAGGAAGGAGCTGCAAGAAGTGAGCGTCGCCCATTTGGGACATGCTTCCCTGGCAGGCACATCACAGAATGGAGGAGTTTCCACTTCTGGGGCAAGAAACGAGATATCTCAGAAAGCAAATGTCTAGCGGTTTTACTAGTAATTCCTCCTGCTCCACACGGTTAGGCCAAGAGGGCTTTCATGGGCTGAGATTCACACCCACCGTCATCGTCAAGGATGCTGCCCCAGTGATACGGGATTGGAATGAACCAAGATCTCTTCCTGAATTGCCATCAAGGTCAACCATGCTGGCTATTCTGGGGGTTGGCATGCGGTTGGGTCGATTTCCGCCTTCCAATGGTCTGCAAGCTGGGGTCTCAAGGCAAATGAGTGGTTCTTCACATCCTTCTAGATATTCCTGAGCTAGCTCCGACCCTTTCTTCCATTCTTCATGTGAGTTGATCTGTAATAGGAACCAGTTTAAAGTCGCTGACTTGCAGCCTCTTGACCATATCGGGCCGTGGGGCCAGGAGTGTATGGTTGAAGCCCCAGGTCAGGGCGTGCGGTGGATGCTTGAGTAAAGACTTTGCCGTGGCCAGGTTCTCCGGCACGACCTTTTTAGAAGCTGGGTTGTGGGGATCGCGAACATCCATGCGGCCTTGTTAGCGGCGGTATGCCCGTATTGTTGCCACTCCGATTCTGGTGGATGGGGGACTCAGCCTCGATCTATCTGGGCGTGCGCGTTCGTTGTCGAGGTTTTTCGGTGACTTCGAGTCCACACGGTCCAGTACGCCCGTTGTATATAGCCTTCATTTCAAAGCCTGATGGGAAAGAATGATGGTGTGGATGTGGTTTCTGATGCTGACTCGTTCCCTTCGGTGGGTGTCTTCCAGGGAGGTGTGGGCTTAGTCGGTCACGTCCAATTCGTCTTGTTGTGTCTTTTCAAGTTCTCTTGGGTCAGCGCTACGGAAATGCCCTCGACACGAACGTTCGTCTGAGGGTCGACTAAAGGCGAGCGAGGCACCGCTTGAGGAGGGTATGGGACCTAGGCTACCCACCCAGCGCGCATTGTGCTTGGTGTGCCGATATAACAAGCCTCTGAGATCCTATTCTCGTATGACCATGTTAAAGCCGCTCCTTCTTGTATAATAATATGATAATGTAAGTATACTTACCGGAATCTTCATCGTTTGATGGGCTGCGCTCTCTTGATAGGCCCATCGTTCGTGGACACTCTATCAGTTTGTGGTTGGTCTAAGCTGCGAGGTCGTTGTACCCTTTCCGACATCTTTGCTAGTTAGGGTAGATGCTTTCATTGCTCGAAGTAGGCTCTATTCCCCTCTAAGTCAAGATATATATATATGTGTGTGTATGTGTGTATGTGTGTGTGTGTGTGTGTGTGTGTGTGTTTATGTGTCTTTGAAGTTCCTAAAGACAAAAGGAAATTATCGACACTCATACTTGCAATCTTGCTAGGAACAATGCTAGATTGCCTTTGATGAGAGCCAAGAGACAAGTTTACGACGAGAAAGACGGGATCTGGCAAATCCTCCCTGCCATGATGCTTTGTCTGAAAGAAGAATTGAGGAATTCTCTTGTGTGTTTCGTCAAAGTCGGTCTAAAAGACCTCCCGCCCTCGATTCATACAGAACACATCTCCTCTCTTTCCCCATTTCTGCCACATCTGGGATTCAGCCTTCAACCTCGACATTCCACACGTTGCCGGATGCGGAATCCTTAGAATCCCCGAGTCTTGATCCGCGGCGTCGGTGTCGGCGTCGGCACGTGACGAGATTTAAAGCGGGAGGGAGACAAGAAAACAGTGGCGGACTTAGCCCCAGCTTCAGTTCAGGCGACACAACGTCGGAGACTAAGACCGGGAGCACGGTCAACGGCCTCCGGTGAACCAGGCTTTGCAAGAAGAGCACCCGCGCCCCCTCAATTGCTTCATCCGCCGCGCCCCCTTCGGCGCATTCCGCCCTCCCCGCCTATTCCGCTGCGCTTCCGCCTGGAATCTGGCCTCTTAGCTTTCATGCCCCTATTACACGACTCCAATGCAGGCATGCTCGCTTGGCATCAAAGGATGGGAGATGGGGAATGGGGAATGGGGAATGGAGGAAGGGATATGTAGGATATCTATCATATCTCAGGGCTGGCGATCATTCAGCTTGGCATGGAGGACATGGTTTGGTGTATCAATCAGATTGGTCTCGGTTCTGTCGAGTCTGTTAAGACAAATGTACCTCACCAGTAAAATGATGTGTAGAATACATGAACAGTCGCCAGATACTAGCAGCCTCCCACGCGAATCGAACGAAACCAAACCGAAGATAATCGACTGCAGCAGCAGCTGACTGCGCTTCAACATTGATATCGGTTGATCAACCGCATATGTTGCAGTCGTGGACCTGCTTTCTCTGACCAAGTCTGGGCTACTGACGTACACGCCTCTCTGGTTGGAAACGGACTGATCCCAAACGTCAAGATCAGTCACAATTAACATTTCAGATCCGGAGATATGTCGCTGTTTGGGTGGGGGATTCGATGGCATGGAAGCAACAGAATGACATCAGTATCTTATGGCAGGCTGAGGATATTCCCAGCCATCTATTTCGTACATACATGCCAAGGACAATTGGTCGGATAATAACGATCTCCGACGCATCTCGTCCACATCTACTAGCGGGATCGTCCTTCCTGCCGGTTCGAAAAGAGGAAGAGGAAAAAAAAAAAAAGAAATAAGGGCAACGGCATGCCGATCCCCATGCAAGGCAACGAGATCGACGTGGAACCTAGCGGATGGTATGAATGCATGCCAAACTGAGGGGCTGAGCGAAGGCGACAAAGTGGTGCCACGCCCTGCGGGAGGGATCAAATCCTTACTAGTTGATGGAGATGGACTCGGAGTTCGGTTCCCTCGATTTCAGGATAGATCATAGATAATGTGCGCCAAAGGAGGAAAATAACAGCGCAAGACTCGAAAAGACTATCACATATCATCCACAGGAAGAGGAGAACAACAACAACAGGAAGGAGAATTGGAAGAAGAAAACGCACTTCTAGCGCACATATATCAGCTGAACAAGGGTAAAGGGCCTCGACGCGGCGGCCTCGCACGAAACTTGGTGCAGCAGTTTTGGCCCTTGGGGGAAAGATGGGTGTAACTCTCTTTTTACTACGAAGTACTTCGTACATGGGACTACATAGCCGCCGCCAGAAGTTAGTGGAGTGGATAGTCCAAGCGTGGGAACAGCAGGATGCCAAGAAGAGCAGTTGGGATGACGTCCGAGACCCGGATCCCAATTCCGGACCTCGACTTACACGGACCTCCAGATTCTACTGGTAAGAAACGACAGTTATTGATGGTTTCTGGCCACGCTATTTGGAGCACAGGCTAAAAATATACGCATTTTAAGAAGGAAAAAAAAAATAGACGATTCATGTCGAAGCCAGAAGGCCAGGGGAGAAATGAATAAGAAGGGGCTCACATCATATGGCGGAATGGCTGGGCGGAGTCGTCTTCCAAGGCCCGGCATTGGTTGGTAAAGTCGAAGCCATGATGTGGTTGAGGGCACCTAGAGCCACGCGACGATGATCCTTACCGGAACTTGATTGCCCTGCACGAAATGGCGACACTACCATGTGGAGGCCAAGGAGCCAGTCCTTCGTGTCTCCGCAGGTAGGAGATTCCATGATAACTAGTTTATTAGTAGAGGGGAGGAGGGGAAATGACGGGTGCCGTGGACAGCGGAAACCCTTGGTGCGTGGGTGGTGGGCGGTGAGTATAGTGTGTGGTTTCCAGAGCTACTACTGCCAGGCAATAGTGGGATAGACACACATAGTTGCATGTACGAAACAGGTAATAGAAACAATTGGATGATCACGATGCCGAAATCCAGGTTGGCGGGAACTTGGGAGCTGTCAGAGTCATGCCCCCATGCTCACTCAATGCGGCCTTCCTGCAGTGGCTGAGACCAAGATGCAAAGACAAGACACCAAGACACATCAACACCACTCAAACCCACTCCACTCCGCTCCACTCAATCTTGCTTCAATGTTCGCCCGCAGGTGCAATTAATTGCATTCCTTCGTGAGAGTAATGAGATGCAAATGCTCGTTTCCTAATCCATCGAGGCCTGCCCTGCCATTGGAGGTGCATGACTTCATGCAAGCGGAGCCACGTTGATACTGTTACTTGCTCTAGTTTCTTTCACTATTTCGTTACTGACGAATGGGATTGATTCTCTCCCCGCGCTGTTTACAAACTTTTGTAGGTATCAATTGATCAAATGCTTCGTCGATGTTTCGGAGTTTGGTGAAGCACGCACTAATGTGTTCTAACCATGAACAGGAATGAGCCTGGACACCTTGTGATAGAATAACCCTTGCCCGCAACACCAACTTGACGGTATCATTACTTACTTGTCGTACGGAGACGAAAGAGGAATCCATGTGATCAATAGTATGATCACTACTACTGCCGGATACTGCTCAATCTTCTATGGTGTAGTCGCTAAGCGGAAGAATATTCTTGAAGCGGTGGAGGAAGAAGAGGACACAGGGGTGGTTCGTGACTGATACGGGTTCATCGACATGGAAGAACGGTCGAGGAATGCTCGAGTGTATGAGTATCTCAAGAGTCCAGATCCATTGGAAGGCACAAGGCTGCACTACACACTTACACATGCCCACTTCCGCCTTTGACTGTATGATCTACCGACACAGGCCTAAGTAAGACATAAAACCGTCTTTTCATTTCAACATCGAATGTCACGACCACGCTGGGCGGGGACTGCGGAATTTGTGGGCTCTATGGCCCTGCGGTCCATCGTTCATTGCTGCTATTTGGGGATGGAGCGAGTGGATCTCTGTAAGCTATGAAAACCAAGCGATCAAGAAGATTGAGCTCGCTCGAAGAGGCTGGAGGGCTGTGCATGATGAAGGAGGGAGGGGCGAAAGATGATATATGATATATATAGTCTTGAGACCTGGGCCTGGGCTTGTCTCGGAAGTGGTAACCGGCAGCCGACTCCACTCGAGAGTGTTACCTACATACCAACTAATCGATCAAACATGTCAACGATCTGATGTATCTGTATTAATCGCCATCCATGGGGGGCGCTAGTTTGGGTCGCAGCCTACATAGGCCGGGCGGAGCTGGATGGGTTTCAGAGGAGAATACCGTGATGATTGAGACCGGAGTCCGTTCAGATGCAGCGGCAGCAAGGCATAGCCCGCCGAGTGGAATCGATCTTTCGACGACTCGCGATTACAGTGGAAGGCGTGAGCAGGATCATGGAGAACCTTGGCACATGTGCGATTCTGTGCCCGAATGATATTAGCATGTTGAACGACATGAAGCTTTCCAGGACAGCCTTCGCGTCGTTCCTGGTTATACAAGAGGCAGATCCATCTGAACTACTCCGTACACGCCACTTCGTTTGGAGGAGGTTTACGACACAACCCGGAGATCAGATGGCATCCTCCTTATGTATCTCCGGGCTCGTCATAAGACATTGGGAGTGGGACCCATGCAAAAGCCCGGATTTGTGACAACCATAACACAGGGCGTTCTAGGGCTTGTTTCTTTGCAAGTTTATTTCCCTTCTAGGGAATCGACACCGAGGTTCGGTGAAAAAAATACGAAGTATGGGCGTCGTTGCCCCATCCCATACCGCGCCATGATGAAATTGCCGACCACCCTGGTGCGTGCCGACGTAACGGTAAACTATCGAGCGCCCATTCGGTGGGACGACGTGCTGCGCCGATCTGTATTGTACTACCGGATGGAAAAGAATCTCAACGTCTTGCCTGCGTCAGCGGAAAATGTATGAGGGATCGGCTGAATCTAGCAGTCCGGGAGCAGAAGAATGCGGAACTGCGGGCAAGAACACGTCTATTCCCACACAAAAAGAGAGATTGCTCTTAAAAAAAAAAGTCTTCTTGTCGCCGGGATTCTACAAAGTACGAAGCAATAGTCGTCCGCCCACTCTCCGCAAACCCAGCCTTGAGGAAATCAGAAGCTGAACCTTCCATCTCGGAACGGGGACGGGCTATGTCTCGTTGTAATCAAAGGGACTTCGGACACTTCCCCTTATGAGGGCAGTCGAATATATATTGGGAAGGCGAATCATTCCCGAAACAAGGCTTCTCGTTGGTTCCGGCTCGATTGAATGATTCAGTCCCTCTCCCAGTGGCAACGAGACGGATCGGGTTGTGGAAATATCCTGGATGTCACTGGCTGGACCGTAACTTGGTAATATCTGTGGCAAGACATCTGGATTGATTTCATGGGATTTCATGGGTCCTTTTTTCTTTTTTTCTCCTTTCGTAACCGGCGAGGTCTCTCCTCTTATACTGGATATATTACAGGTCACATTTTGAGAGCGAGCTGAAGCACACTAATAGCGCCCACCTTTTCCCAGCAGCGCTGATTGATGTTGACAGGTCAATTGGAGACGGCCCCGGTAGGCTGGGCATGGCTGTGTTGGAGGGTTGATGCACTCCCCCCAAAGGTTCTGGAGATGTATACCTCTCTAGCCACCCAAACGATAAGACTCCGTTTCAAGAAAGGGCTGTTGCAAGCTGGACTTGGAAAGGAGGTCGCAGTGCTAAAAAATGATCACCACAAGCCTAAGGCCTCCTCTACCAGCCAGGCTGGGTTGGATACATCCTTGGGATGGAGGGTACACTACACTTCGTACACGGATAGGGAGATCAATGAATCAATGCTCGAGGGACGCAGCTCTCATACCTAGAAGGACATGGGAGATCAGTGCGGAGAGAGTGGGTAGGTCGATGCCCTCCATCTCCAGGTTGATATCTGAGCCTTTGCCTGGCTAGATCGCTAGATAATATACCATCAAAGGCCACTGAGGACTGCCCTGTGCCGAAAGGATCGCCACGGTCCACACCCATACAGAGGAATAATGCTCCTGGATCTCCACTGAGCTAACCTGGCGCTCGGGACGTGACAAGCCCCTGAATCAAGGAGGGATCGACTACGAAGCAATATAATTACTTCATACTAGTAGAACCTGCGCTGGCTGCGTACCTCATAAAGTGTGGTGTATTCATACTTCTCTTCGTGGTATCATCAATGTTGAAGGAGGGAACAGGGTTTCCGTCTAGGGACCCTCGCCAGTCTAACTGTAACCTAAAAATCCGCTGGCTTTTGGGGGGGGTTCTGAAAAGTTGGTCCGACCAATCGGTTCCTAGTATTCCGATTCACTCCACCTGGCCCTGGCCCTCCAGAGATTTTCCTGCAGGGTTCTCTTTGAGAGTGCATTCTGGACAGGATCCAGAACCAAGATGCGTTGTACGAAGTAACGTTTGATCATCTGCGATTCAACCGGACAGACCGCCACGTTCACAAGCCCTGCATTTTGTCGGTTGTTACTCAACTGAATCTATTGGTTGTTTCCCTTCTCGTCCATTCCACCGCCCCGTCCATCGTGAACTTCTTTCGTACTACAGCCAGCGCAGGAAAGTTGGAAACTGGAAGCCGTACTTCGTACGAAGTAGTTGGCAGATCCAGGGAAATGCCGGAGGGAACATTGATAACGCACACGGATCAAGCGCATATTACGAAGGTGGCTAAACTTCATATTATGTTACCGCTTCTAAATTATACGCAAAGAGATCGAATAATAAAAAGGCAGTGAAACCAACGAACAAATAAAACGGCCCGCAGCACGTCCCACGGATACGGCCCGCTTTGATCCTTCAATTGCCCCCGTGCATGTTGTGTGTCTATCGAGGGGCGGGTTCTCTTTAAAGTGGCACGGATCATGCTCGACGTCGCGCCTCAGTCAGGGCATCTGTCAATGAAACGACAGCTCGTTGATCGACGTAGAGCAATCCACAGCGATGGTATGAAGAAAATTGATGTAAATCTTTGATCTAAAAAGCATGTGGAACGTATAATCGACTGATATTTGACACACTCACATTCTCGAATCTACAAAAGCAGGTCTACTCGTGTGGGGATATTCCCAGCATCAATGCGAACATCCCCATCAACTTCGACAGGTCAACTTTCGAAGCAACCTAACAGCACCAGACAACTGCAAGTCCACGCGTCCTATAGAGAAGGGAAAATGAACGGTATAAAGCAGTACTCCATATGACACATTACTTGTAAAGAAATCGAGAGGCCTGTATTAATCGGGGTCTCCCCCCTCATGTCCACAAGCCAGCGAGAAGGATATTAACAAAAAGCAAAGAACATCGCATGAAACGCAGAAGAGAGCAAGTCCGCCGTGTTGAGTCCGCCTTCCCCGGCGCCACACCATCATGTTTTCTAAGCGCTGGTCATTGGTTAGCAGCCTCTCTTAATCCGTCGAGGTGCAGCCGAGACCCCGGGCGAAGCAGGGTCTTTGATGCTAACCGAAGCCATCCTGAATTTGTGCTTGCGAAGGAGGAGAGCGAGATCTATTATTCCTGTGTGGTTGAGAGCTTGCAAGCCGCCGCACTGCCAATAGACGCCGCCCGCAGATGCTTCGGGGGGGCGCAAGGCTTGCAAAAAAAGGGGACCAGCCGCAGGAGCAGAGGACCTAATGTAGTTAGCAACGGCACTTCAGGAAAGTACGGAACATCAATTGATCAATCCTTCCGCGTAAACTGAGCGGTACGCTACTGCTGCAAGATGAGCTTTCAATGTTGCATTGGCGAAGTCACCAGGTCCTACTGATATGTATTGTGACAATGCAGTGGACTGGTAATCGAGAGATTTGTACCCAGGTATCGCTGGACTAGTTTTCGGGACCCCCCTCTACGAAGTAGTAATGTTCGCCCCTTCCCAGCTTCTCAGGCACGGGGTGGGTCAGGGTCGTTAAGTTCAGAAGGGGGAAGTGCTGCGTTTCATCGCCCGCATGTCAAGTCAACTCAGATCGACATGGAGATCGGAGCTGAGCCGTGGTCGATCCCTCGACTTAGCGCCTTAGACTCTAGTACTTCGTAGTGTACCAAGTAGTGTACTCTGAGCGAGCCAAGTACGAAGTAGACACCTCATGATGGAGTTCATTCCCAGAGGGTATGCCCTTGTTAAGCTGTTGAAGCTAGGGAAACTCGGCTCATTGGTTCCTGCCTTTTGTGTGATACCTCCTCAGCCTTCTTCAGTGCTGCTCCCAACTTCGTCTTCTTCCCTGTTCTTGACTTCCCTAAACCGTACTTGCTCCACAATCCACAGTATTATTTCCTACCTACATTTTCCAGGTACAATGTCACAAGGAGCTATGTAGCCCCGCACTCCCCTCATTGTCCCCTCCCCTTTGATATGATTTGATGCCGTGAGTCGCCCATGTCAAGGTGTGGAAGGTGAATCCCAATTCAGTATTAACACCGGGTTGTTGTCGCGGTCTTCGACGGTAGTACTTCGTAGTAACGTCTCTCCCGAGACCTCCCCCCAGGATCGGTGATTGCAGGCCACCGTGAAACATAATCTAACGCCGATTGATTCTCCGTTAAATAAACCCGTGAGCTGGAAGCTCAAGTTTTCCAGGCCTCCCCATGCCAGCCACGGACAGACAGCTCCCCTGCTACCTTTCGTCACCCATGCTCACAGCCAATTTTTCTGACAGCCTGAGTGTACTTCGTACTCCTCCTCTTCATGATATGAGTTGCTGACGGCCACTTGACATTTACATGCAGCAGTGTTTACTACGAAGGGATAAAGCCAGGATGGGGGGGACTCGGCTCCCCAGCCATATTACTGCAGGACAAGTGCCGTCTTGACTTAATTGGTCTCCGGCACTTTACGCAAGCCTACCCGGATTTTAGGGCAGCCACGAATAGCCAGCATCAATCTAGATGTGGCCTGGCCAGGCCTGGCCAGGCCTACGCTGCGAGTATTACCTGGTAATATCCCCAGCCTGTGGCCCGGAGGTATAGCTCCAGAGTGGATTCCTCTTTGACGACGAAGCAATACCGAGCACTGAGAGGGGATCCAGGATGACATTGATGACATCGACTGCGGTAAACGGGACAACGAAGAGAGGCCAGCCAATCCCTCCGTCTCTCCATGCTTCTCCCGAGAGACGACTCGGATTAGTCAATGCTAGGAAGTTATTACGGATTATTTCCATTATTTCCCGCCAGAGACACTCTTCCCGCATCCCATCTCATCTACACCAACCAACGCCGCTTGTTGCTTCCTTTTTCTGCTTCCTCATCCTGCAACCATCCCTATCTGTCAAATTCTGGCGTCCAGCTAATCTTCCGATGTGGGCAACGGCTTGTTGAAAAAGAAAAAAATTTTTCACCATGTTTTCATGTTTAGGCTGACGGGCAGACACTGAGTCAATGTGCGGCCCGCTGTTTCTTCAAGCAGTCTCACTCGGGATAAACATCCGTAAGTGCAGGAAGAAGGACGGCCAGACCCGTTCCGAGGCTTTAACGAGTTCGGCGAGGGCAAAGTCTCTATGACGGACACATAGGGCTGGCTGTGTGTTCTGCGGGAAATGCACAGAATCTCGGACAGTTGGATACTCACAGCAAGCCCCAACACGGGCTTACCGTTGGGGCTTGTTGCGGCGGCGAATCCGGCGTTGGCCAAACGGATTCCGGAATGGAGGCATTGTCCTGGCCATGGGGGCTTTCGCAGAATCCTGAGCGGCCAAGTGGCTAACGACGACAGGAATAGAACAGTGTCGTCGGCGAGCCCCATGCTGGGCGGTGACTGGGTGAAGCAACCCGCTGCTTTGGGATGGCGGAATATTTTCACAGAAGATTTCCTAGCCTGTTACACATTTCTCTTTTCCCCTGGCTAGATCTGTAGATCCCTTCTTCCAGGCCACGTTTTCATGCATCTCTACCCTGGGTAGATGTGCGTGGTGTGTTTTTCCTCTCCATCTCACATGCAAAGATGTGTGTGTGTCTATGTATTGAGTGAGTGGCGAAGAGGCTGCTCAATACTTGCTCGGCAAAAGTGAATTCTCATTTCCGAAAGACGATGTATGCTCATAGAGGCGTCATCTCCAAACAGTTCATCATGGCAATTGTAGTGTCTGTATCGAGCTCCATTCCCACATTTGTTTAAGGTCTATGGACCTAAATCCTCCCCAAGCTCAAGGCCACGAACCGCTACGCTGCACATCTCCGCTAGGACTCGGATACCGCTAAGTAATATTATTATACCTTTCGTCAGTGCCAGACCTCTCTCCTCACGTACCCCAAGTGCACAGGACAGGGAGAAGCGGTAACTACGATATACCAGTATACCCAGTACGCGGAGGGGGTGGAGGAGGGGTGTTGGAGATACAGGGAAGGGGTGTGTCAGGGAAAAGAGGGTGGACTGGACATGGAGGTGCCGCTGGTGGCTCCCTAGTACATACAAGCATTCCCGCCCACTTAGCTACGTCAAAATCGACTCGAGCTTACACCCCCCCTTACCTAGAGCCCTCTGGCCGCCGAGTCGGTCCGCAGGAGAGGGGGGAGGGCTCCCGTGGCTGCCATCAGGAAGTACTATTGATGTGGAATTGTTTTTTCTTTGGGAGCGAAGAAAGGCGATCAATTTTATCATTTTCGAAGCCGTAGAATTCGACTACACCACCGAGGCATGTTAGCTTGCGTCAGAATCTATAATAAACTCAGACGCTGCTACTGGTTAGAGAGGTCTTCTTTTTTTTGGAATCCCGCTCCCTTTATCATTCACCAAGTGGGATGGCATATATACGGGCCTCGTCCATTTGTTCTAGCCATTTGCTATCTCTCTGAGTTATCAGTTCATATTTCAGGATCTTCAGAAACAGTCCGGTCCCTCCTCCATCTTTATACACCTCAAGCCGCATGTATCCTCCATCCCCAAACCACTTAAACACACATCGTTTCGGGTCTATTTCCAGCTCCCTTTAAAAGAAACCCATCCGAGACGAAGCCTTGCTCGAATTACACTTTTCGCAGGCCGCCATGGAGAGTCACATCAGGACCGATGTTGGCGAACGCCGCAGTCACCAGAGCCACCAACTCCCGAGTTTTGCGACCTTTGTGAGCGCCTCTACCGGGGAAATAGGAATTCCTTTCCCCCCTGCCTCTGCCTCTGGCCCTGGAGCCGCCAGCATTCCTCTTTCACGATCACCACCCTCCTCTTCACCTTCTCCGTCCTCAAAACCCCGCACGGCGTTTTCTAGCCAATACGGTGGGAGCACCTCCTCCATGGAGAGCGGATGCGGTAACGCCATGTGTTCGAACCCGAATCCCTATGCCGGCATGGCTCCTCCAAGCAGTGCTGGTGACCGTTTTCGCGACTGGTTTCCCGGCGTAGAACGAATTCCTGGATCGTCTCCTACCGACCCCCGAGCGTACAGGTCATCTAGGACAGGCCAGCTAGCTACTGACCGCAAGTACAGCTCAGCCCCCGCAGCCGGCGCCGGCGCCGCTCTCCAGATGGACCAGCTCCGGAGGATAAGTCTCCCATCCATCTCAACACTTACGGCGCCATCCCAGCCGGCTGAAGCTAGGCGGAACTCGCACGTCGACTTCTCGGAAACTACGCTGTCGACACCGAGCGGCCCGGCTGGAAGCCACTATGGAGCTGCTTCAGGCTTCGCGAGCAACACACCCCGCGCCGATTCGGCTAGGTCTGGTGTCCCCAACCGTGGCAACAGTAACGATTCTCATCTTCGTGCCTCTCTGCCTACTTTCAACTTCGGACCCCCGTCCCTGGGAGCACTTACGCCGGAGCAAATGCCCGAGGCTGTCAAGATGGCGCTCTCTGCGTTGGCGGGAGCCGCGGCCGGCGGTGATCGACGAGGTAGTGCCGACTCTACGTCGAGCCAAGAGCGGACTACGAGAAGCAAGAGGAAAGCAAATGCCATCAGCACGGGCAAGGGCCGATCGAAGGAACATTCGGGGGACGAGGAGAGCGGAGGTAACAAGAGGTTCAAGTGTCCGCATGAGGGCTGCGGCAAGTCCTACAGCTGGAAGGAGAACCTCACTCGACACATGACGACGTAGGTTTTCTTTCCTCTCCTTCTGACCAGCAACTCGCACCAAGCAAAAAGCAGTATTATGTTTAAATTAGCTAGCTGACACGCTCGTTTTTTTTTTTCAATAGATGGCACTCGCCCATGCAGAACCGATGCCCATTTTGCAAGGACAACGCCATGAGGCCGAGCTTCAACAGGCTGGACAACTTCAAAGAGCACATCCTCCGACATTTCCGCGACCGGAACAACTGCCGCGCCAGGACCGGCTTCGACCCGGCGGCCGAGGAGTTCTACCTCGGCATCACGGAGATGGTCAAGCAGCGACGACAGCAGCAGCAACAACAGCACCAACAGCAACAGCAGCAGGCTCTGACGGTGTCTCACAGGAAGAGGCTTGGTGCGATGAATATCGAGAGTCCTGGGAGTACGGATACTTGTGATACTGGGAGCGATGGAGCTAGTGATGTTGATGGGGATGTTGGAATGATGGGGTGAGCCTTGAGTGATAGGCTCGTTTGGGAAATATCGGAGGAAGTTGGTTTGTTTGCGGTTTCGAGACGTTGCGCTTGCTGATACCTATTGATTGCTAAGAAGCAACTGGGCTCTTTTTTTCTGTACTACTACTATTACTGGGTTTCTTAGCGTGCGAGGGACTTCCTGTCCCTTTCCTGTCCCTTCCGTTTTCCTTTTTTCCTTTTCCTGTTTATGGCACGGCATTTGTATTTCGAGGAGAAAGAGGAGGGAATAAGAGGAGGAAGTTCAATCCGAGATATTCGTGGATTGGGGTGATGGACATGTTTTGGGAGGCAGAGCTTACGACGTCTTATGATTATATCGACACAAAAAATAACAGCATGGACGGACAGCACAGAACAGAGCAAGCAAAGTTGATCTCTGGTTATCGGAAGGTGTTTTTATGAGTTGAAATATGGAGGTTTCTAGAGTCACAGTCTATGATAATGGGATGGGATGGGATGGGCTAAGGAGGGAGGCAGTTTTATTTTATTATATAGGGCTCGATAAGTTCTTACTATTAATGTCAATGTGAGGATAACGGGAATTGACCTCGGAGATCAAGTATGATTTCAATGCTCTCGCCGAAATAGTGGTGATGGCATGTCTGGACGAGTCGTCGACAGATTTCCTTGGACTCGGACCTAGCTCTTCGGTATCTCCCTTCCCTCTCTACATCCGTCTCTCTCTCTCTCTCTCTCTCCATCTCCATCTCCTTTTAGTTTTTAGCTTGATGGTGGGGTTGGTGGATGAGGGGACATAATGAAAAAAAACAGTGAGTTTCGTCACGGGTAAGCGCAGAGGTGCCCAGAGGAGCGTGGCATTGGATGTGAGGCATAGATGACAGCTCCGAACCCCGGTTGATAGAGGGTCATAATGCACCACGTTTACGACTCGTGCTGAACATTTGACTCGGATATAATTGAACATGTCGAACGAAGTCAGAGTCAAGTCCACGTGATGTCCCGGTAGAGCCTGGAGCCGCTTGAGTCTAATATTGGCACATTGACAGATGAGTCCTTGAGAGACAGGACATTGATACTAATAGGAGTCGATTCAAGGGTTTTGCTTTGCAAACCCACCTGGCTCGCTGTGGGTGAGAAAAAATGAAACAAAACGGTGGAGGTAGAAGCTCAATAGCATGGCCAAAACCAACAGGTGGCCTGATCAGATTTGTAGCACCAAAATGTGTTCTCCTAACTACATCAATCGTGAGACAAAATGTTTCTGCCAGCGGCATGGTGGAACAGCCAGCTTTCCTTCATCGATTTTAGGAGACGGGAAGGAATTAGTGAATGACAAGCCGCAGTTAGTATTGCTGGGTTTAGCTGAATGTTGTCCCTCGAAAGAGGTGTTTCTTCTATCAACTCCGGATATTTTTGGGTTCAGGGTGTTAATCAATAGCTGTTTTGAGAAGCTGGGTCCTTGCTGGGCCGCTGGGCAGATCATTGGACAAGAATAGAACATTTTGTGGCCGGTTCAAGGATAGCGTGATAATATCCGGGGCGGGATCGATATGGGAAAAGGAACACGAGAATTGGGGGTTCAGGAGCTTGGCCGGGAGTACCTTCCTGGAAATTTGGAGCCAGAAGGGTACTATGGATATTGGCGTGGAGGGACAACGTAATCAGACTTGGTTCAGTCAAGCGTGGACAGCGGCTGTAATTTACACTGTGTAATAGGGCGTGGATAGTTAAGACTATACAGTGTTAAAACTTGACGTTGTCTCCTTCGTACCTGCCATCTCAGAAGTGAGACCCCTTTCCAGAGACAGATACTTTGTACTTGGGAGTACGACGACGAAGTACCTCCACATCCTCGTTGTCTTGCTCCAGCGTCGCACAGCCGCAGCTCCACGAATTCCACCTCGCATCGTTGTCCTTTTTTCGGTGTCAACCTTCAGCCTTCACCCCTTTAATCCATCACCCCCCATCTCCCTTCCGCTTCCTCAACCCAACCGAACCGAACAATCCTCTTCCTTCAACCTTCTTTTGGAGTTTCTTCGCGGGAGTTCTGCATTGGGACTACCGGGGAGAATCTTGCAATTTTGATGGCATCGCGGGTCTAACGGCTCTCGACCTTGGATTGTATTTCCCTTTCATACAGCTCTTTTTCTTTTTTTACTCCATGACCTTTTTTCAGACCTTACGACCTAATACGTTTCTTCTACTTCTCGACTCTCGTTAACTCTCAATTAACTACCTGTTCCCTACCGTACGATTGGCGACACAGCCGCGCTCGAATTTGAACCGAATTGTGTGGTTGGCACCGAACGAAGCTACCCTGATCGACAACTAAGTCCCCCCACGATATTCGATCGGCAGCTGCATTCACGATACTCCAATCCGTGATGGCCCGATCACGGACGCCCAAACCCGCCGAGGGTGGGAGCGGCGCCGTCGCCCCTCCTCCCACCGCCTCGAAGAACAAGTCTAAGAAGTCCAAGGCCTCGCAGTCATACGCGTCCGAGGGCGTCGAGGACCATGATGTCTTTCTACTACCAGGCTCGGATTACCAGGTGATGCTTGGTATTACCGTGATTTCTGCTATTGTGAGGCTGTTTAGGATTTACCAACCTACTAGTGTCGTCTTTGATGAGGTCCAGTGAGTTCCCTTAGTCTCCCTGCTGAGAAGCTCTGTTCCCATTTGCATCGTACTTGAAAGATATGTGAAGCTGACTTTACCCATTTCCTTTGTAATGTAGCTTTGGTGGATTCGCGACGAAATACATCAAGGGCAAATTCTTCATGGATGTACATCCTCCTCTGGCCAAGATGCTGATTGCCCTTACCGGCTGGCTCGCTGGCTTCAAGGGTGACTTCGACTTCAAGGAGATTGGAAAGGATTATATCGAGCCTGGTGTACCTTACGTCGCCATGCGTCTGTTCCCTGCTATTTGTGGTATTCTACTGGCTCCCACCATGTTCTTGACTCTCAAGGCCACTGGATGTCGAACTGTGACTGCTGCCATGGGTGCTCTCTTCATTGTCTTTGGTATGTACTTGGGATGTCTTGGAGCTCGAGCTGAGGTTTCCAAACGAATACTAATACAATTTTTCTTCTCTCAGAGAACGGTCTCTTGACTCAGGCCCGCCTCATCCTCCTCGACTCGCCTCTCATGATTGCGACTGCCTTCACCGCAATGGCGTTCTCGTCCTTCACCAACCAGCACGAGCAGGGTCCTGAGAAGGCCTTCCAGCTTAGCTGGTGGTTCTGGCTCGCCTTGACTGGCCTCGGTCTAGGCGTCACGGTCAGCATCAAGTGGGTTGGTCTCTTCACCATTGCCTGGGTTGGCAGCTTGACCTTGGTCCAGCTCTGGGTTCTGCTCGGTGACACCAAGAATATCTCTGTCCGTCTTTGGCTTAAGCACTTCCTTGCCCGCGCCTTCTGCCTCATCGTTATTCCCCTCACCTTCTACATGGCCATGTTCGCGATCCACTTCCAGTGTCTGCGCAACCCCGGCGACGGCGACGGCTTCATGAGCTCCGAGTTCCAGTCCACTCTTAACTCGAAGGGAATGCGCGACGTGCCCGCCGATGTCATGTTTGGCAGCCGAGTCACCATCCGTCATGTCAACACCCAGGGCGGCTACCTCCACTCGCACCCCTTGATGTACCCTACTGGCAGCAAGCAGCAGCAGATCACTCTGTATCCCCACAAGGATGACAACAACCGCTGGCTGCTCGAGAACCAGACTCAGCCTCTTGATATCCACGGCGAGCCTATCAACGGCACCCATGCTTGGGATAGCCTCCCCGAGCCCCAGTACATCAAGAATGGTGCCATCCTCCGCCTCTACCACAGCGCCACCCACCGCCGCCTCCACTCCCACGACGTCCGCCCCCCTGTCACCGAAGCTGACTGGCAGAATGAGGTTTCGGCGTACGGTTACGAGGGCTTTGAGGGCGATGCCAACGACTACTTCCGCGTCGAGATTGTTAAGTCTAAGTCTAGCGGCGCCGTGGCTAAGGAGCGACTCCGAACCATCCAGACCAAATTCAAGCTCGTCCACGTCATGACTGGCTGTGTCCTCTTCTCGCACAAGGTCAAACTTCCCGACTGGGCCTCCGAGCAGCAGGAGGTTACTTGCGCTCGTGGTGGTACTCTTCCCAACTCCCTCTGGTATGTTGAGTACAACGAGCACCCCCAGCTGGGCGACAATGCCGAGAAGGTCAACTATGCCAACCCTGGATTCCTCGGCAAGTTCCTTGAGCTGCACAAGGTTATGTGGAAGACCAATGCCGGTCTTACGGACTCTCACGCGTGGGATTCGCGCCCCGAGTCGTGGCCCATCCTCCGTCGCGGTATCAATTTCTGGGGCCGCAACCACCGCCAGATCTACCTCCTCGGAAACCCCGTCGTCTGGTGGAGCTCTACTCTTGCCGTCGTTATTTATGTTCTTTTCAAGGGCATCGCCGTCCTCCGATGGCAGCGCAGCTGCGGCGACTACAGCCACGTCCTCTTCAAGCGCTTCGACTACGAGATTGGCACGTCCGTCCTCGGCTGGGCGTTCCACTACTTCCCCTTCTACCTCATGAAGCGCCAGCTCTTCCTGCACCATTACTTCCCAGCCCTCTACTTCGCCATTGTCGCCTTCTCACAGGTGTTTGACTTCTTGACTGCCCGTACCGCTCCTGGTACTGGCGCTCGCGGCGGCAGTATCTTTAACAAGACCGGCGCTGTTGTTCTCCTTGCCCTTTCCGTTGTCGCCTTCGGTCTATACTCGCCCCTTGCTTATGGTAACACCTGGACCAAGGCCCAGTGCAAGCGCGTCAAGCTTTTCCCCACTTGGGACTTTGACTGCAACACTTTCCTCGAGAGCGTGAGTCCCCAATTTCTCCCCCCTCTCGGCCGCCTGATATTAGCGTAATAAAGCATCATAAGTTATACTGACTCCGAGACAGTACGACGCGTACAACAGCTTGCCCGCCCCTAGCTCGAGCGCCGCCCAGTCCACTTCTGCCAAGCCCGTCGAGGCCAAGCAGCCTCCTCCTCAGGTTCCTGTCGCTCAAGACGCGCAGCCGGCAGCGGGAGAGCAGGCGGGTATTAGCGGTGCGCCTCCCGTCCCCGCTGGTCAGCGCATCCTCGCCCAGGAGGAGCGGATAGAGTACCGCGACCAGGACGGCAACCTCCTCGACGAGGAGCAGGTCAAGGCCCTCGAGGGCAAGGTCGAGTTCAAGACGCGCTACGAGACGCGCACGCGTATCGTCGACCAGGACGGTAACGAAGTCATCCTGGGCGAGGACGGCCAGCCCATCCCCCCGGAATACGCGCCTCCTCACCCGGACGTCGACGGCGTCGACCCCAACACCAAGAAGTCGCTCGGCCGCCCCGACGACCCGATCCCCCGCGAGGAGGTCCCTAGTAAGGAGGGCGAGGCTGAGGCTAAGGCTAGTGAGGCGAAGCCTGCTAGTGAGGGAAATGAGGCGACTGCTCAGGGGGCTGCTGTTGAGGAGAAGGCGGAGGAGAAGGCGGAGGAGCCGGTTGTGGTGGTGGAAGATGTTCTGGTGGAGGACATTGCCGCCTAAGTCCTGGGATACATGTCGATTATCTCTTGAGACTTGTGTGGAAAATGGGTTTCATGATTTTAACCTGCCATGAGTAGCCATCTACAGGAGATGGTGTGTCTCAGGGGATCTGTGCACTTGACCTTTTCTCCCCCTGTTCCTTTTCTTTCCCTCAATGTCTCATTACCAAAAAACCCTCTTATTCCAAACGCGGAAACTCTTCTTTGTGTCTAGTTAATTTTTTTTTTCCCCTCTTCTACTCTTGTGTTTCTTGTCATTGGTTTCATCCCCCCTCGACGTAGGATGGATTAGAAGGGTTGTTATGTATGGGATGGGATTTCAAAAGGATCAAATGGGTATAGATGTAAGTTTTGTAGTTTAGTCGTGAGAAAGCTTTATGATGCCCTTGCTAGGACTATTAATCCGCTCTTATCATCTTGAAAATATAGGGAGGAAATACGACCCGGCTCACCCTAGGGAGGCCATGACCCGTGGGGTGGGACAGGTATGGAGATGCTGATTCTCGTTGAGGTGAGAGCCTGTTCATTCCTCTTGATTCAACCGAACTCGGCGGCTTCCTCATGAACATCAGCCATCCCCATCAAGCGTCGCTATGGCGCCCTGGACAACTCAAAACGAGTGGGCTTGAAGAGGGCTGTGGGCATTCCCACGATTCAGAGGATAGGGTTGATGGGGCTGTGAACAGGGGCGCCACCAGCCACCTACGCTCGAATTGTTCAAGAATCTACGAAAGGAGGTAAATGATATTAAGATCAGATCAAAACTCCCAATTAACCTGTCGCCTAATGCAAGGCGCCATCATGCTCTTTCCTGAGTTGCGGAGGCAATATCCCGGGCTAGGTCAAGGGGTTGGGATGGCCAGTCATGTGCTATTCGTATGTACGCAATAGTTGGGAGTTTGAACCCGCGATATGTGTTTGTAAAGATGTATGGTGCCGTCTGCCCTCTTCTTCACTCCTCCTCGATCAGGCGTGGCGCAGCCTGCATGCTCATGGACCTATCGATCTGGCTTGCATCAGGCAGCAAGCCGCAGCCTCGTTACAAAACGTATTAATTGGAATCGGCGGTCTGAAGGTCTTGAGCAACACTTAAGAGCCTTCAACGAGAGACAAAAAAGTCAATGATCACATCTTCAGAAACAACACTCGCCAGTTCGAACTTCGCGCTTCATTCAGTACGCCTTCTCCTCACCATGTCTTCATACTCTTACTCTGCTTTGCCGGAGGGCAGCATTCGCCTCGCCCGGCTTCTGTCGCATCAAGACGAGGATTCCACCATCCAGTGCCAGCTCTTCGACTACCCTCTCTTGGACTCAGAAAGCACGCATCTGTACGAGGCTTTATCCTACGTATGGGGCCCTGAAGATAAGCCTCGCTCCATCTCTTTAAACAACAGTGACTTCCCGGTCGGCGAAAATCTTCATGCGGCGTTGTTGCATCTTCGAAGTCGCTTTTTGGAACGAATCATATGGATAGATGCTATTTGCATCGACCAAGGAAACCTAGCTGAAAAGGGAGTTCAAGTTCAGTCTATGGCGAAGATCTTCGCAAAAGCAGGCCGTGTAGTTGTATGGCTTGGAGAGGCCGCTGCCAACAGCGATCAAGCCCTCGAATATATACGCGTTGCTACAGCTGAGCAATCTATGAAAGCCCTGGTCAACAAAGCGAACCGGTGGAGTAGACTGTACCCCAGTGCTACCGTCGGCGAAGGGCCTAAACAGAAAGCGATCCTCGCGCTGCTTCAGCGGCCATGGTTTGAACGTATCTGGGTAAGGGGATGGACGCTACAAAAAACAGCAAGATTAGCTGAAGTTGCTGACAATGTTATAGGTACTTCAAGAGGTTGCCGCTGCCCGGCATATACTAATCAAGTGTGGCCAGACAGAGATTGACGGATATGCCTTCTGCTCAGGCTTGAATGCATTGAAGCTATCTTACGAAGCTTGCCCAGACCGGCAAGCTCTGGTCAGTTCGGTAACCTACCTTATGAGGGATGCGGTGTTCCGACCCAGATGCGCAGCTGGCCAGTCAGACACACTAAACATATGCCCCCTCAGTGAGTTGATAGAAATGTACCACGTCCGCAAAGCCACCGATCGCCGTGACAAGGTTTATGCTTTGCTCGGCATGGCCTCCAGTAGTCCTGGGGCGGGAGGGTTATCAGCCGACTACAACGTATTATGGGGAGAGCTCTTCCGGCGACTAGTGCAATTCCTCATCTCTGAACAAGTGTCAGTGTACACTTGGAATGATAAGGAGATGGCGATTATTGAGGGCAAGGGACGCGTTCTTGGCGAAGTATCCTCAGTCGGTAGGGGTACTGACTGGGAAGATAGACAGATTGTGGGCATCACCTGGAAGAATTCTCCTTACTGTCTCGGCATGGAGGAAAAATGGAGGTCTAACTGGACCTTCCAGGCCCCGGCAAAGTCTATCCAGGTAGGAGATGTCGTCTGCCTTCTACAAGGGGCGTCACGGCCTACGATCATCAGGCTGTGTGAGAATGGCTGGGCTGTTATCATGACTACAATGCCCCCCACAGACGATCTACGAGCACTAACCAGGGATATTAAATGGGTTGAACTATTACGTTCGATAACAACCTTTCCGCATGATTTCCTGCTTGAGTGGGACTGGGATATGCACCCTGGCAAGTCCCAAGACGGAGGAGATCGCGAGTATTGCGTCCATAGTCGACCGCCTGAACATCCAAAAACAGAGTTGGAGGGCAATCTGGATAAAGCCACCAGATTGGGGAAAACCGGAATAGTGTTGCAAGCAATCGGAAGACATGGAGAGGCGCGGGAATACCTCCGAGAAGCAATGAAGATCTTTGAGGCGGCTTCGAGGGCGGTGGATAGCCCGTGGAGAAACGAGGATGGAAAGCTAGAAGGAATGATGGATCTACTTATTCGGTATCGAGACGTATGGGCACCGCTGATGGCAGCAGACGACTGGCACGGTGTGGCCGTTAAGCTACTGCTTGATACCGTCAAGGCTGACCTGGATACTGAAAGAACGTTGCTGCTGTCTTCGGTGGCTGAAAAAGGGCACGAGGCACTCAAGACGCCGCTGTCTTGGGCAGCCGAAAACGGGAACGAGGCGGTCATCAAGCTGCTGCTTGATACCTTCAGGATGGACCTAAATTCTAAGGATACGTCGGACGGAATGACGCCGTTACTATGGGCAGCCAGAAATGGGCATGGGGGAGTTGCCAAGCTGCTGCTGGATACTGGCAAGGTCAACCTAAATGCTGAAGACCAGACACGAATGACACCGCTATTGTGGGCAGCCAGAAACGGGCATGAAGCAGTTGCCAAGCTGCTGGTTGACACGGGCAAAGTCGACCTATATGCGAAGGACAGATCATCGAAAATTGTGCCACTGAGCTGGGCGGCAAAGAACGGGCACGAGGCAATTGTCGAACTGCTCCTCGATTATGGCAAAGTCGACCCAGATGCTAGGGATACCAGTCACTACGGACGAACACCGCTAAGCCGGGCAGCAGAGAATGGGCACAGGGGGGTCGTCAAGCTACTGCTCGGTACTGGCAGGGTTAATCCGGATGCCCGGGATATCGATTGGTCAGGAAAGTCAAAATGCACGCCGCTAATCTAGGCGGCAAAGGGAGGGCATGAGGTGGTGGTCAAACTGCTACTCGATACCGGCAAAGTCAATCCAAATGCTAAGGATGAAGGGTCCGGGCAGACGTCTCTGAGCTTCGCAGCAGAGAATGGGCACACTGCAGTTGTCAAGCAGCTCCTTGAGACCGGAAATGTCGACCTAAATACCACGGGCTGGAGAGGACAGACGCTGCTAAGCCTAGCGGCCGAGAATGGGCACGAGGGGGTCGCCAAGCTACTGCTCGGTACTGGCAAGGTTAATCCGGATGTCCGGGATACTAATTGGTTTGAAGGCACACCACTGATCTGGGCAGCAAAGAAAGGGCACCAGGCCCTCGTCAAGCTGCTACTCGATGCCGGCAAAGCTGATCCAAATGCTAAGGATAACAAGTACGAACAGGCACCGCTGAGCTTCGCGGCGCAGAACGGGCACACTGCTGTCGTCAAGCGGCTGCTTGAGGCTGGAGATGTCAACTTAAATACCACGGACATTTACGGACGAACGCCGCTGAGCTTTGCGGCGAAGAATGGGCACACTGCTGTCGTCAAGCGGCTGCTTGAAACCGGAAATGTCAACTTAAATACCACGGACATGGACGGACGAACGCCGCTGAGCTTAGCGGCGGGGAATAGGCATGAGGAGGCCGTCAAGTTGCTACAGCATCTCTCATAATATCTGCTATGACCTAAGGTAGGAAGATGATCTACATCGCAAGTAGGATATCCCGCATGTTGTCAGCTGTCTCTGGCCATCTGGGGACTTCGTGTGCGTGGAACTTTGGGCAGGGCATGGCTCCTGGGCCGCGAGGAATAATGGGGAGAATAAATAGAACGGATAAGGGAGAAGTTGGGCTTGAGTCACCCTTAGAGGATATTAGACTTTGCCGGGAGATAGGGGACGGGGTCAGAGTAGACACTTACAACCACGACGAAAGACCACAGCACGCAAGCTTCATCTAGTAAACCGAAAAAAAGATGAAGAAAATGTATTACCTATCCATGTATGGACTCCCCTTCCGTCTCTCTTTCCCCCTCTTCTTTTCCAACCCATCAAGTTTCCAAGTCTATATGCCGCGAAAAACGGACAACAAAAGTTGTAAAACTCCCTCCGAATTCCAAAGCTAGTTTGCTATACCCATAAAACCCATTCCAATCCGTTTCGATCCATTCGTTTGTGTCCATAATAACCCCGTTGATACCTAGAGAGAAGAAGAAAAAAGAGCAAACGACAAAGGAAGAAAGTACATTCCCTGATGTAAAGGAGTCTCCAAACGCCAAATATGCCATGCAAGTGAGTGATGAATGCCGAAACCCCTTTCTCAAAAGATCCAAAACGAACGACCGTAAGCCAAGCAATAGCAAATAAAAGAGCAGAAAGACTAAGAAAACAAACAAGTATAAGAAAATAATAATAAAAATAAAAATAAAAAAAAGCTCAACTCTTCAAAGCAGCAAGAACCTCCGAGACGTTCCCCATTCCGGGACTCGTAACATTAATCTCCAAGCCTTTAACTCCCTGGGTCGAGTTCCTCGGGCTCGGGCTCGGAGTAGCCACCTCGCCTTCTCCCTCCACATCGCCATTCTCCTCTTCGACCCCTTCTCGTCGAGGGCTTTCCTTTTCACCTTCCTCAGGCGCATCCCCCGCCGAAACCGGTAAAGAGGCTGCGGAGAACGCGACGACGGCATGTCCCGTAGGAACGACGCCGCCGCCAACCCTCGCCCAAAACATTTGCTCGCGGAGCCTCACGCTCTCTTCCCACGCCGCCTTTTCCGAATCTGCATCGTCGGTCCGCCAGAGACCGTCTTTGAGCATCCTCAAGAAACCGAGGAAATCGCACGTTGAACGCACGCGGCCGAGGCAGTAGGCGCAGAGGGGATACCGCTGGGCCGAATCGGATTCGCTCGTCCGGAATCGGTGGGTGCGGAGATGCTCGGGTTCCTTGCGGGACTCGCCGCAGAGGGAGCATGAGTGGTGCTGGGGGTGAATGGCCGAGGGGTACCGGAGGGTGGAAGGGGCCGGCTCGACGATGAGGGTACCTTCAGTCATGGCGCTGAGGACGCCACGGCGTGCGAGCCACGAGATACCCGGGGCGGTGTCGAGGCGGAGAGTGGGGTCGATGTCTTCGATGAGAGCGCGTTTGTAGAATTTGGTGTCCTTGAGGGAACCCGTAGTCGTTGGCGTGGGCGTCTGCGAGCCTCCCTTAGGCGAGGCAGCCGCAGATCCGATACCGCTGGGTAGGGACGACGTGGAGGGAGATGATGAGTGGTTTGCTGCCCCGTTCCCGTTCCCGTTGCCATTGGGCGCGGAGGAAGACGAAGAAGTAGAGGACCCCGTAACGCTGAGGCCGAGATTCATGCCGTTAATGCCACTGAGCGATGACGCCGAGGCACGGCTGCCGGAGCGGTTGTGCTTGGCAGTGCGGCCAAGCAGTCTAAAGTCCTCGTAGGCTGCCAAATCGGTCCGTAACACGGGCTGAATGAGGTGGACGAAGCTTGTCGGGGATGCGGGTGACACGGGCTCGACAAACGGGGAAGACAGCAAACCGCCGTCGCCACTCAAACTCCTCTCCTGGTCCTTGGCATCGAACCTGCTGAACCCGGGGGAAGACGGCGCGGTAAGGTTCGTCTGGTCGTCGCGATCGGCCGTCATCTGCTCCATGACGATCTTGAGCTCGGCGAGCTGCTCTTGCTGCGACTGCAGCAGACTCTCGGTGTCTACAATCTGGGCGCGTAGCTGCTCGTTCTTCTTCTCCATGACCTCCTGCTGCCTCTGCGCCTCCTCCTTTGCGGCCACGACCATCTTGTTAGCTTCCTCGAATAACGCCGTCGTTAAATTCTCTAGCTCGTGCTCGATCTTGCGCTTTTCCTTTTCCACTTCCTGCTTTGCCTTCTTCTCCTCGGCAACCTTGGCGGCCCAGGCCTTCTTTTCCGTCTCGACCGTCTTGCGCCGCACCCAGACGTCGCCAGCCAGCATCTCGCGCTGCGACATTACTAACGCCTCGAGCTGGCGTATGCGCTCACGGGCCTGCTCAAGTTCCTGCCTCGCTTCGGTGAGGCTGTTGTCCAGCGCCGTTTGGTGGTTGATAGCGCGGATGAGCTTCGTGCTGAGGGCGGTCACCTCATCCAGGGGCTCAGCCTCACCGTCGCTCACCACGGAGCCGTTACCGTTCGCTGGTGGACTCATGGCACGAATGCGCGGATCGGGGAGAGTGCTCAAATCGGAGTCGTCATCGGGCGTTGGTGACGTCGGCGTTATGGGGGGCGAAGTCTTGAGTGGGAAGCTAAAGTCGGGAAGTTGCGGCGTTGATGGAGAGCGACCATGGCGCAAGGGTGAGGGCCGAGTGGGACTCGACGACTTGGTGGTGGTGGTGGAGGTTATAGAGGAGAGGGAGCGGAAGTGGCCAAAGGTACGACGACCAGCGGGTTTTGGGGAAGAATTTTGGGGCTCGGGGGACTCGGACGCGAAGGCTGTCCAGGGCGATACGCGGATGAAGCTAAGTTCTCGTTAACAATGAAAGGCGAGGGTTAGCTAGTATGGTGAAGATTTATTCTACTCACGCTTCCATCTTGTCCGACCCTCAAGGGCCAGGCCTAGGTATCAATGGTTGTGACTGAGCGACGATGTTAAGGGGCGAGAACGAAGCCGCCCGGCGGCGGAAGCCGTGGACTTGGGTTCCCCCTAATTATTCGTGTTCAAAAGAGGAAAAAAAAATTTTCGAGGAAATTGGGTTGGTTGAGCAGGATGTTAAGATCGCTTCGCGGTCGGTCGTTCGAGTCGATCTGATCCGCAGATTGGCTTGAGAGAGCGATTTAAGCTCGCGGACTGGCGGCAAAGGCGGAGCGTTTGCTTGGGGGGTAATAGCAATGAATAGTGTTAATTAAGCTGCGAGGGCTATTTTCACTGCTAGAAATTATAAGCTACTGCAATGAATACGCAGGACGGTTGAGAATCGGCGAGAGGAGAGGTGTCGATGTGGTGGTGGAGAGGAGGAGAGCACCGGAGTGAGCAGGTGATGTCGGGATGTGAAGAACAGACAGACTCAGAGGCTCAGTTTGGGTTCAAGTTTGGTTGAGTTCAGTTGAGCACGGAGCAGGAAAGGAAAGAGCTAAGAGGAGCAGCAGAGGGTACAAAATACATAGAGTATTAGCGCCAATGTACCCCAATGTAGCAGTGGGGAGAACACACCGGCCATAAAGGGCAGCTGAGGACTTTGGTCAGTGGCGAGGTATATACATGAACTTAAAGTATTGTCGATTACGTAGATAGAGTATTAGATACTTTCCCACCAAAGTAGCGTCGTACGTCGGTGGGGAAAATGAAGTCAAAGTGCGTACTTCTGCCCGCTTTTCCGTTTACTAGATCAGTAGCGTTGCAGTGACGGAACTTGGACCTTCCAAATCCTGGAATTGACACGGGCGGTTACGTCAATCACGGGATTCGCTGAGACTCCGATCCGAGTCTGGGAAACGGGACACTTGGAGCAACTGAGAGCACCAGACGACAGATGACAACCGGTAGCTGACCGAGAGGATCATAGCACAGGCAATAATGCTGCATGGGAATACAAAGTTATTGAATTTAATCAATGAATACAATTGTAAATTAATCCATTTGAATCAGCTTGATCATAACCCGGAATCTCGGATCTGATGGAACATGGGCCCAGTTGGCCAATACGAGCCTCAATTGCGCTCTGAACCTGAAGAATCCATCAATGATCTCGCCAGATCCATCTAAAAACCGCTCTTAGCCCCAAAAATCAAAATTAAACCCCCATAAAATACGAACTAACACGAGAAATCGCCTCGCGTCCTCCCTCACAATTCAGCTCGCATCCGGCGTAAAGTCGCGTCTTGTCGACCAGGGATCGACAGGGACTTGGGGGACTGCGACTGGGGCTGCCATGTGCGCACATCAATTGCTCTCCAATAATGCGACTCTGTCGGATGTTAAATGGTTGGGGAATCGGCGAGTATGAAGTGCAAGTGTAAAGTGGCTTGGAAAGAACCCCTCTTCACAGGTACAAAGCATGTCATCTCGAAATTCTTCGTCTCCAATACATCTCCAGCTTGACTGACGTGTTGGACATGCTTCCCCTTCTCCCAAGTTGAGCATCTAGGCGTGGGTTAACCCAAGCTTTCTTCTTGCACTGCGAGAGAAACCATCCGATTCGATACGTGCCATGCGCTGCGAATACGCATGCAGTGTGGCCTTTGCCGAAAACTCTAGGAGATCGGACATGGGATTCTCCCTGAACTCAAGATCTCATCCAATGAAATGTTTCTTGTCCAACTTAGAAACATGACCCAGAAAGAAGGGCTATTTTGTATTGCGGGAACTTTGACATGTCTTGCTAAACTCCCAGTATTGGAAATATCAACATTGGACTGCATGGAGGACATTGTAATTGATATCTTCACGATGTTAAATAAGGATGGTGAGATAAATGGGAGTTTAAGTGATCAGGTCACCTTCCACCTTAGAAACATTCTCATCTCAGCCCAGCCATTTATCATATAAAATTCTTCAAATCAGACATTATGGAGACTCTCCTCTAAAGTAGTAAAAATCCAATGCCGAAATTTGATCTTTAAGACTGTGATTAAGGTATACATCTCGAATATGACAAAAAAAAAAAAAAAAAAAAAAAAAAAAAAAAAAAAAAAAAAAGGGAACATCTTCCCAATACGATCTTAGTCCTTCAATGCAAGGTCAATGGAGGAAGGGAGGACATTTCCAGCCCTGGGAGATACGCAGCTTCACTTTTCTCGGTTCCTCTCCAAGGTGCAGCCATTGGTAAGCTGCCAGACAACAGTCTAACATAAGACATCATCTCCGAGATGTTGGCAGAGGAAATGGATAGTAGAGGAAAAGCGGGTGATGAACTCTACCAATGTGATACTTTTTCCGTTCTTGGACCAGGGGTCCGCATTAGCAGTTTTTTGGGCCGTATCCCGAGCAAAGCCCCAAAGAATATACTCCTATGTATAAAAATTCGGCCGCCGTATGCCGCCTTTGGTATCTAGTTAACTTCAATCCGGCTTTCCTGGGCTTCAATGTTGACTGGGCCGAGCTGGAGATTGATGGGTACGCGAGCCGTTGAAGATTACTGCTCTGATACTTCTTCAGATTCCTCCTCCATAGCTTCTGACACCTCGTCAGTCGTTTCACTCCCGTCCGTCGTCCCGCTCTCCTCACTCGTTCTGCTTGTCTCGCTCGTTCCTCCTAATAGATCCGAGTTGTCTTCGCGTTTCTCAGCCCGCGCCCTTTTAGAGGGACGGTGATCCTCTTCGCCAACCGCCGGGTCATCATCTCTAGCACGGGGCTGCCCAGGCAAGGGCGGCATTAGCAGCGCCTTGTTGATGAAGGGCGATTCTGGCCGATGAATCGCCCCCCACAAGGCCCTCAGGCGATCGAGGGAGTCCCACCCCTTCAAAAGCCGGCACAGCGCGAGGCTGTATACCAAGCACTCCTCCACCACGTGGACCTTGACTTTGCCCCATGCGTCCACCAAGCTTGTGATCTTGGGGATGCGGCTGAACACATTGCCTGAGTACGTGAAGTCGTACAGGTGCGACGCTTTGATCGCATCGTCCTCGTTGAGACGCGTATAAGCATGAGTAAGCTTGCTAGTCCACTCGTCGAGACTGAGATCGTTGGCAGTTTGCGGGAAACGATCCGGTCCAGGTAAGTCGGAAACCTGGAATAGTCTCCGTTCGAATGAGCTATCTCTGCGACTAAACTTTGTTCGATATAGTCCGTGGAGCCGATAAAAGTTGAAGCAGGTCACCTTGCAGTTCGAAAATATAATGTCGGCGATATCCGCGTGCGCCGTGCTGGGCAGCTGGTCCATAAAGAGAAGAAAATCCTGGGAGGGGAGCGTACCGACCTCGATTTCCAAGGCGTCGGCCATTTTAGGGTCGAGTAGGACCGTCTTTGCAGTTGGTGGTGACTGCCTGCGCAGCACGGCGGGGGTTACCAGGCGGAACGCCAGGAGGCTGCTGAGATGTGTTGCCCGCGACATGGTCGTCTTCAGCCCGTGTTTCAGTGGGAACGCGCGCCGACTCTCCATTCTCAACACCTTCGACACTGCCGGAAAAATCGAGCATAACGGGGGCGGCTTCTGGCCTCAATTCTCTAAGACCCTCCTCCAAATCTCCTCCGATATCCCACCCGCTGCCGCTAGCGGTCGGAATTTGTCGACCAGGGTCTGAACCTCGGCCAGTGTCCGCATCAAGTCGGCCGTGATGGATTCCAGAAGCTTCATCCGTCGTTCACCATGGGCCGCAATCGCAGAGTCGCTTCCCTTGTCCAGATCGGCCTGGATCTGATTCAGGACGCCGGACAAAATTGCAAAGTCCTTGGCCATGTCTTTGGCCTCTTTGGGTGCATTCTTCAGCGCGTCGTAGAGCTTCCAGGAAAGCCTGATGGCTTCCTTGAAATGGCTCGGTGACAGACCGATTGGAGCCATTTTGGGACTTGGCCGCCGAAGCTTGCGAGCTCAATTGAAACGTCCGATTGAAATTGATCTACGGTAGTTTAGAAAAAAACGATGTAGGTAAAGAACTCGGAAGCTGTGTACTATACGGGGCTTTGCACTTTCATGTTTGACAGTTCTCTGGCCCATCCTGCGTGTTCAAGCCTTGTCGGCTCTAAGCCAAGGCAGACAGACCTGCCTGGTAGGAGCGATATGGGAACGCCTCCGAGGGCGCCCCAGCTGCTGCCTGATTCCAGCCTTGCGTATTCGGCCCAGGCAAATTAGTTATCCCGGTCTTGAAGGGAAGCACCTCCCGGCAGTACCGTGTCTACAATGTCTCTGCGTTCAAATCATTTCCTAAGAGTTTGGCTGATAGGAAACCGATTTCGCTCCTAGCGGTACCAATATCATATTATCCAGCTTCCAGGAGTCACTTCTACAGCCTTTTGTAGTTCTTCTTTATTAGTTTCTTTCTTTAGAAGTTCCAAACTTCCAATGCCAAAAGACTGGAATCCAACCTCTTATCGTCAAACAACCCCCCTTCTTCCCCCCCCCAATTCCCTTTTTCTTCTTCTTCCCCTCCTATTAGCGAGTTACATGCCTTACAAGGTGTGGTGTAATAATCTTGCTGAATTTATGGGTTGGGTCAAGAATCGGATTTTTGTCCTTCCGTACGCACCAAGACTCGAGCATTCTCGAGGACCTAAATTCTGCTTCCGGCAGCCAGTGGAATGTCGAAGTTGATGGGTGGATTCCAGTTGGGATACGAAATGGGGATAACGCTGTGGTGAACGGCCGATCGCCTTTGTCGTCTTTGGGTCGGCGATGAACTCGCTGCTGGAAACAGAAGCCCTTGGAATCACCTTAACGAAACACGCAAGATGTATATACAGACTCCTCCGCAGCCCACCCCGGTACAGAATCCAGTCCTCTTCCTTATAAAATCTCGTTCGTCGCCATGGCACGTCTAGTTGGCAATTCAAGTGTTGGTCGCCCTCGTCTTCAACTGTCCAACAAAGGCTGCCCAGTGTTGCCACGAGGAAGACTCCAGTTTGTCTGTCGACAACGCCCTTGTCTATCTGCCGACAACGCCTTTGTGTAGAGTTTGGAAGACGTATATAATAAGTCGAGGGCTTCCTTCGAGCCACGAGTCCTGCCCGCGATGGACGGCGATGTTGCTAAAAGCACGGAGACCTCGGAGGCTCGAAAACCACATCCTGACGGAACATCCAAGATCAATCGACCGCAGAAGCGAGCTCAGTTGACAGAGGCAGACGAAGATCCAGGCAAGCATACTCATGTTGCATGTTTGTGAGAGAGCTTTGATATGCTAACACAATGGGAATAGGACCTCGGAGGCGAAAGGCAAGACTTCGAAGACAACTCCCCTCGGCAACCAGCCGAGATCCCCCTAAGGCGGTGCCTTCTATCAACGACTCTTCTTGTTCTGAGCTGATTCCGGCAGCACTTACCCGAGCGAACTTAGATAAGTTCGACAAGATGAATTCGAAACCATCACGCAAGTCCACGAAAACAATCTCGAGGTCATCAACGGAGTTCGGAGAGCAGGCTGTTGCAAACGGTGTGTTCTATGGTAAATGGTCAAAGGCACCAGACAACCTCGAAGATGAACAGAATCGCCTTAACAGACGCAGGGCGAGCCCCGAACCTCCAGAATCACATTGGAAGTATTACGTGGCAGCTGTCCACGACGCCGCAAATGAAGGCTCAATACGACAGTTAACCATCGACCTTCTACTGAAGAACTATCGAATAGACGTCCCTGGTTACGATACGGTCTTCGATCACGCATTTTCAGCACTACCTAGCAACCTAGGCTTTAACAACCACCTCTCCCCTCCGAGGCCAGATATTGTTGAAGGACTGAAAGCCGAAGAGTTTGAGCCGTTTCCCATCAAAGACGAGCTTGGGGGGGCTGCAACTCTAGTCAAGAATGGGGCAAATCCCGTTACCCTGCCGCATCTAGCCGGAGAATTCAATGCCCCCGGGAAAAATATGTGGCAGGCAAGTATACAAAGCGCCTATGATGGTGCTGCCCTCGTCCATGGGAGGAACAAAGCCCTTGAATACCTGGGCAAACCCGACCCTCCAGATCATGCAGCGATTAGCACATTTACTACCGATGGCGTTAACATCAACTTCCATTCGCATTATTCCCATAAATCGGAAGTTGACGGAAAGGTGTATTACCATCAGTACCTCAAGGAAACCAACTGCCTGACGTTCTCACACGACAGGTTCAGTGAAGGTCGGAGACGGCTTAGGAACATTCAAGAGGATGCGAGGAATCATTCCTACAGCTTGAGAGATCAGCTCATCAACAATTGGATGACAAAAAGTCACTCTGCGGCTTGTCCAGATTCTCAAGAAAGCAGCGCGAGTGATCTCGATTCCAGTGAGGAAGAAGACTGGGCCCATTGCGGCCAACATCTTTGACGATGGAGATGGATGCGAATCCCCGCCGGTCGAGCCGTCGCGACATAGATGGGCGAACGCAAAGAAGGGGCACTTCTCCCTTTCCACCCTTCTATAATTCCTACCAGGACAGCATACCCCCCCACCCCCTCCCCTTCCTCCCTCTCCTTGCTTGTAGCCCCTCTTCTCCGGCGCGTGTTAGAGAAGGGGCTGGATCCGGTTCCGAACGTTTTCTTTTTCTTTTTCTTTTTCTTTTTCTTTTTCTTTTTCTTTTTCTTTTTCTTTTTCTTTTTCTTTTTCTTTTTCTTTTTCTTTTTCTTTTTCTTTTTCTTTTTCTTTTTCTTTTTCTTTTTCTTTTTCTTTTTCTTTTTCTTTTTCTTTTTCTT
>PGIR01000178.1:0-83703 GCA_002812735.1 Scedosporium dehoogii
CTTTTTTTTTTTTTTTTTTTCTCTGTAAATCCTTTCGATCCCTCTAGGTGACTAATAGTTTTTCCCAACCGACTGAAGCTCGCCACGGAACTTGTCATACCACGACGAAAAGCTGTCCGGAGGAGAGCCGTCCCAGGGCTGTTTCAACTCAGCGATGACTCCCACGGTGTCGGAGATGGCGTCCGAGAGATTCTTGTCAATGGAAGCAGGATCGAGCTCGTAAAAGGCCATCACCACGTCTTCGTACTTTTGTGGCAAGATTCCCAGGTGCCTAAAGACCTGTTGAAGAGTCATGGGAATCTTGTAGTTCTCCACGGGGAAGGGCGGTAGTGTTTTCAATCGCCTTTTGGAAACTGCTTGGCACATAAGCATGGTCAGCTTCAACGAGCGAAGACACTCCTTGAGCCGAGGTCGGATCTTCTGGGTATCGTCGCGGGGGATCAGCTTGGCTGAGTTCATTAGGTCGTCGAGAAGGGCTTGGGCATTGGTCGAGGCATTCAAGGTCTGCAAGCTATCATCGAGGCCCACAGCCGAGTCCGAATCGGCAGCGCCCCCATCCGAACCTTCATCGTCGTCATCGTCGTCGTCGTCTCGGCTGTCGGACTCCTCTTGCCACTCCGTGAGCTCGTCCACAATATCCTTCAGCGTCAGCCTCGTCTCCTCTATCCTATTGACGAAAAAGGATCCAACTCCAGCGTCGGCGAATCTCGCAAGGTCGTCGCAAATCGACCAGAGAACCCCCGTCATAGGGAGGCTACCTTTGCCGGTACCATCGGTAGCCGTCCGTCTCTGCTCCTCGGAGAGCACCCTTCCATCAGCGGGAATTTTCTGAACAAACGTCCGAAGTTCTCGAAGCAGCGCGTGGCACTTGAGACGAAACGCCTGGCTAAAGATGAAGGTGTACCCGGCGGGCCGGCAGAATTCGGCGGCGGTCGCGAGGGAAGGAACGGCGCCCGACACGAGCTCGCGCAGCACCTTGGAGATGGCCGTGGGCGTGAACGGCTCGGTTATGATGAGCAGCGAGAGCTTGGTGGTGTGGGCCTTGATCAGGGCGGCCGAGCCGGAGGCGACCTTGAGGCAGTCGAAGCCGGGGGCGGCGGGGTTGCTGTCGAAGCTGCTGTAGAATTTGGACGTCTCTTCGACGGTCATGCGGGGCTCGGCCTCCTTGGTGAGTTCGGTGAGGGTGGCCTCGAGCTGGGTTAGGAGGGCAGTGACGCTCGAAACGAGAGCATTGAGCTGCTCGATAGCGGGATCAAGCTTTTCGGTCGCCATGATGGCGGATGGCGGATGAAGACGAGTGGGAGGGTTGTGGGGGATGTCGTCAAGAAATACTTCGTACAAAGGTAGGTCTTGCCATAAAGCGGGGTGTTGGAGGAAAAAGCTTCATCGAACGAGTGGGGCACCAGAGCCACTTGGTCTGTTGTTTGAATATAATTTCGAACGCACTGCATTCAGCTTGGGCCGAGTCTATTGAATAAACATGAAGCTTCATTTCGTTTCATTTTATTTCATTCCATTCAAAATTCAATGCCATTAATTAATCATTGTTTCTAATAGTCCAAGACGTAACATCAACATGAAGCCGCTTGTCTTCAAGGACGGTGGTATGCTGGCGGCCCGGCTGGCCTGGCCTAGCCCGTTGCCAGCTGGTATGGGCTGGCTGCCTCAAAACGATTTTTTCATCTTTCCTCCGAAGTAGAATCACCGTTTTGTCCATCCAAAATCATCCACAACCAAGAGCCACGACCAATTATCTGACAAATCATCGGCTCATACGTCATGGAAATGGGTCATATGTGGGATGTGGGATGCTGGATGTTGCGCGACGTCGATGTTATAAGAAATTTCTCCCATTCCCGCCCTTGTTTCCAGTTCCTTCTCTCAAGCACAATCTGCCCAAGTTCTTGATATCACTTGATTCCAGGCTCCTCCACTACTCCGGCAAGTAACAGTGTTCCCAAAGCTTCTGCTCCGTTTCAAACTCAGCATCGAATTCCCCATTAGGCGAAAAGACTCGATCGACAATGTTAAGCCACCGCTTGTGAAGCTTGGTTGTAAAGTGAGCTTTCGTGTAATCCCAGTATTCCGGGTACCAGCCTGAGTTCTCCCAGTCTATGACACCAGATAACTTGCCATTCTCCATCATGATGTTGCGCATGTTAAGATCGCCATGAGTAAAGACGATTGGATGCCCGCTGCGATGCCTTGCGCCCGGTAAGGCGGGTTGTGTCAAAACATCATTGAATTCATCCTCGTTCGCGAAGGGCCCAATCAAATCGCCTCGTGCCGCGTCATATGGCAACCCGAGGTTGATTCTATGGTCAAAACACGCCTCTCCGATCGCGTTGGATATTTTGCCCTCCTCCTTGGGTGCTCGTGGAATTACACGCAACTCCATGATGAACTTCCTCAAATCCCGAACGAGACCTTCAGCCTCGGCATCGCTGAGTATATCAATGCAGAAACCCAGTTTGCAAGCGGGAACTCTGGTCATCACCATGTAGATGTGGGTCGAGTCAGACACGAGGTCCAGGGGGCGAGGAACCGGCGTGGTGCAGTGACGCGGCAACATCTTAAGAGCACGGTATTCATTGATGAGGCTCTGCTGCCGTCCCAACCTCGTCCCTTTGATGAAGAGTCCGAATGGAAGGCGCTGGACCTTGAATTCCGTCGGTGGGTACATGCGCCGTCCAATGCACGCTAAAGCTGTGTAGCCGAGCATACGGACACGGCCGGGCATCAGCCTCCAGATGGAGAAGAAGGCCACAATAAGACCCATAGCTAGGCATCTAAGCACAGATTTGGCTCTGCACGTCAAAGACTTGAGGCCAAAGTGTGTGTAAGACTGATTTTGCTGCCTTTGGAGAATTTCTCGGGAGAGATGAATCCATCTGATTGGCTTAGCGAAGTGGCATAGGACTTTGAGTAAATCTTGATCCGGACCCTCCGTTCCAGGCCCGTCTCCGAATCTCTTCATTCTCCACGGCGGAGTCTGCGAGAGAATCGGCGGGCTGACGGGACTCCCCAGTGAAACAACAGAAATGTAATACTAAAAATTCTCGCATTCGACGGATTCATGTGTTAGACTATTATTGAGGCTTTGCATTATCTAGTCCGTACTGACTAGCGCGTGATAGGATAGGGAGAAGAATAAGAATCTCTTACAACTCGATCGCTTAGTCCCGTATGCTCGCACTGAAAATAGCCCTGAGCAAAAGCGGCCGCCGCTGACCGACGGACAAGACAACTATTTCGACTGCTGATGTCCGATTCTTCATGTTCATTCAGGACCCAGTCTCGCAAGTCTGGTGTAAGAAAAGCAGCGAGCATGGCGCGGAGTGTCTTTGTAAAGAAGCGCTAGCTACTAGTTAGAGCACTTCCCAAGTCATGAAACAAAACTCCCTCACCTTGTTGATTGCATTTTCCTTGCGTGGAAAGATGGGATACACTTGTAGCGGGTCCCAGAAAGAGTGCCTTGTCTCGGTCAGGCAGCAGATCCCTTTATCCCGTTCGGCAATCTTCAAGGCAAGGCTCTTATCTAGGATGGGATGGACCAGTGAATCGCTGATAACTAAAAAGGAAAAGAACCCATACTGTGAGCAGAGAGTCTACTGAGTGAAAGATGCGATTCAGAAGCTCACAGGATGACACTAGTTTTTTCCAGTCCGATAAGAGACCTTGGAGACCATTTCCTCGGCAACACCTGGTGCGAGAGCACTTTTTTAGGAAGTATTTTGCGGCCACCTCCTTGTCGGCGGATTCATTGATATAGCATTTGAGCAACTCGCCATTCGGGTGTGGTAATTTTGCACGGTGGATAAGCTCGAGGGCCCGGGTGGCATAAATGCCGGGTTCCTGAATATGTTCCATTTTGATCACTGACAGTTGGATGAGGAGAAAAATACAGGTCCAGGCAAGGGGCTGATGATGCTCTTAAGCATTGCATTCTGTGTAGGGCAGTGAGAAGCCGCTCAGTCTGGTCCGTCTCCTAAACCAGGTAGACTCGGATATCATGACAACGCCCGTGTACGGATTTGGATTGGGTTTGGACTCGGAATTTGAGCCTACCTCGACTCACGGTATGGTTGGCTTTGTTCATGAGACAAAGGATTAGCCTCTGCCATTGTTTAACATCGGAAATGCCAAAGCACGGCCAATGAAGGGGAGATTTCTAGCCCCGCCACCTTGCCAAACATCAGTTCCAGTGTCGTAATATCTGCGAGCTGCCTTTCCCTTTCGCACTTTTATTTCATATCTGTGACAAAGATGGTTACACAACATTTCCCAGCCCCGGTTTACATTCTTGCCATGTCTTAGAGGTCATGTATCGTCTAAGGTGTTTCTCGAGAGTGGCTTTTGTACTCGATGGGTATCTCCACCTCAAGGCTGGCCAGAAGCGATATCTCGATTAACTTCCTCAGCTGTGAATGTACCTTTGTACGGGAACAGGGAAGACTAGAATATGGAATATGGAATATGGGAGATGGGAGATTCAAATGCTGCAATGCTGGAAATGCTGGGACTATCAGAAGATGGAAGATATAATTAACTGGCGCTGGGATGGGAGATTACATTCATGGCCCTTGAGAGTCTGCGTTCCCGTGGGCTATGAAAACTCATTCATTCCAGCGGGCCTGATTCCCAGAACTCGGATTGCTAACTGGGCTGCTCGTTGCGAGTCTTATAGTCTTTTCCGTGCGTTTCCTGCCAGCCTCACAGTTGCTACACTCATCTACCTTATCCCTCTAGAACACCCTCGTCATGTAAACTTGTCCAGCTGGTCCGAGAGCTTCTTTGTATCATGATGTGTCTCACTATGACCTCCTCTGTACTGGGCGAGCTTATCGCCCAAGGGACGGCGTATCAAGCAACTGTTTCCGACCTGAGCTGCTTCGCAGCCTGAGCATCACTTGGTACCTTGGATTGAATCTCATCAATGCTGATAACCGCAGGACTCCGGACCAAATAAAATCTAGAAAATGGGTTATCCTTAGGTATCAAACCAAGTGCGAAGGCAATAGGCGAACTGCATCGACCCGGCCAAGGGGGGTTGTGGAAAATTGGATCTCACGTAAACAGAAATGGTAGGTAGATATATATAAGTGAGGGTCTCGCGCCTCCAGAAAGTTAACAGTTTCTCGAACATCTCGCCTCTGTTGTCTTCAAAGCTCGCATCACTATCGATCTCCTCAAGAGTCTTGCGTCTCACCTATCTTAACATGACTATCCTTGGCACAATCCAAAATTCGTCACTCTATGTGGGGTTAAAAGCCCGTGCGAGGGCCGGAAGCTATGTCAGCCCACCTGTGTTTTATCCCATATACCCTTCCGTAACTGATAGCGAACAGCATTGGGGGTTAGCCGCCACAGACTCTGAGCCCTAATCACCCTCCACCAGGCAACGAAAGGGAGTGAGAGCCCTTCGTGGAGATACGACGAGTGGGTCATAGACCCAGCCTCCACGCGAATACTCGTATGCCTAATTCGGGTCGGTTCCGTTTCAAGCAAAACAGTTGCCGAGGAAGTAATCCTCAGTATCCCGGCGGATACTGAGGATTCTATAAGGACCGGGGAGCCTTTATCCAGCAGGATGTGGGTAAAAGATGTGCTTGTGGCTCTCGACGCCCGCGGAGTCACCCAGCTCCCGGAGAGTGTGGGTAAGCATCTCCAGATCATCATTTATATAGAACGTTCTTAGCAACTGACGCTTTTATATTAGACTCTCTGGAGGCAGGCCTCATCGATTGCGGTATGGAGAATGCCCCTACCGCGGAGACGGGACGTGGAGACACTGTTGTGAACCAACCGCGACTATCCACCTGATTAGACTGCTCGAGCCCTCGTTAACAGCTGTAAATAGCTGCTGTGAATGTATTTCGTGAAGGATGACCTGCTAAAAACACCTATTTCAAAACGCGAAAGTGCTTGGTTTAACTTTCTACAGTTTCGTAGACCTTCTATTCTATTATTAAATATTTATACTCTCCATTCCATGTATCCCTTACACCCATGATTTCAGCACAGGGACTGGCGAGGTCTCAAGATAGGAAGGTTCCGCACCATCACAGTCATGTCGACTCCCGTACCAGTACCAGCAAATGAGAAATAAGGACTGCCAAAATAAAAGGAGAAAAAAAAAGGATTGGCATTTTCTCATAGCCTATATTCCGGTCTTCTAATCTATATATTCCAGTATTCCACGAGACGCCAGAACAGACCATTGACGTCTCCTTAGAGTTCCTATATTACCTAACCGGCATAGTCCAATATAGTGCCGACATTTACCCGAAAGCTCCACGTTTCTCTTGTGAAAGGCGCGGTCTACAAAGTACCAGTTGACACTATTCCAGGGACGACACGACACTGCAGCTTTGCGACGCCTCCCCCTGGTCCAACGTTGACGTTTTGACGGAACGCTCAGTTTCTCTTCAGCACCTGCCTGGACAGGTTATTTCTTTCCCTTCCCGATGAATATTAGTTTTTGCTGAACCTATCATGCAGCAATTGGTTGTTCCTGTGGTCGTCGGCACTCTTGCCTCGCTCGGGGCCGCCTCTGGTAGCTTGCCTCGAGGCGTAAGCCCAGATTGTAAGCTTCCCCTTTCCCTGCCAGGTGTCTGCCACGATGTCTTGATCTTATTTTCCACTCGGCTGCTCTCTACGATCTTCTTTTGAAATCTTCTTCAATTTTTAGAGTACAAAATTCTGCTCAATTGTTACATCAACTAACTCGACGGGGAATTTCAGTCGCCAAGTTTTACGAATCAAAGGACAGCTTTGCGTGCATCACCCAGCCCTCCATCAAGCTCAATGTCAAGCAAGTCAACGACAACTCCTGCGACTGCCCCGATGGCTCCGACGAACCCGGCACCTCTGCCTGCGCCCACCTAGATCCACTCTCTCCGCCGCAGCCCCTCCCCGGTTCTCCGACCGGCTCGACTAACACCACTAATGCGCTTCCCGGCTTCTGGTGCGTCAACAAGGGCCACATCGGCGGTTACCTGCCGTTCGCTTACGTGAACGATGGAGCCTGCGATTACGACCTCTGCTGCGACGGTAGCGAGGAGTACTCCGGCGTTGGAGGCGTCAAGTGCCCCAACAAGTGCGCCGAAATTGGCAAGGAGTACCGCCGCATCGAGGAAGAGAGGCGGAAGTCCCTAGAACAGGCTGGTGCTGCGCGCGCTGAGCTCATCCGCCAGGCGAAGCAGGCGAAGCGGAACGCGGAGACTACGATTGTCAACCTTAGGGGGGAGATTGCCCATCTGGAGCTCAAGAGGATCGAGCTGCAAAAGAAGTACGACGAAACCGAGCGCGTGGAACGCCGCAAGGTCGTCAAGGCTGGTGCCGGTGACGGCAAGCTTGCTGAGCTTCTTGAGCAGTCCAAGATGCGGGTTGAGGAGCTCCGCGATACTCTCGAGCTTGTGGTTGAGCAGCGTAATGAGCTGCGAACCAAAGTCGCTGATCTTGAGGGCATCCTGAAGCGTTTCAAGGAGGAGTATAATCCCAACTTCAACGATGAGGGTGTCAAGCAGGCTGTCAAGTCCTGGGAGGATTATGCTGCCAGGATTGCCAATGAACATAGCGAGTTTATTAGCGATGCCGAAGTCAGGGATGTGCTCATCGAAGATGGAGAGATGAACGGTATTAACTGGAAAGATTTTGAGCCTTCGGATGATGATATTGCCGATACAGATATCAGTATGTTTCCTTCTCCTATTCATCCTCCCCTTCCCTGCTCTCCCCGCTAACCGCTGACCATCTATTTCTAGTCTACAAGCTTGAGGCCTATGCGCCTAAGTTCATCCTCGACTTGTTCTACAAGCAGATGACAGCATTGCGCCAGTGGCTCGTATCCAACGGCATATTGGCCGACTCGGGCACTACGACCACGGAATCCCCCGCAGTCAAGGCCGCGCGCGATGCTCTCAGCGCCGTCGATCGCGATATTACTTCCAAGACCTCGTCCCTCAAGAATGAAGAGGACGATCTCGAAAAGGACTACGGTCCCGACGACGTCTTTAGGGCCCTCAAGGGCAAGTGCGTCAGCACCGACGCCGGCGAGTACACGTATGAGCTCTGCTGGTTCCAAAAGACGATGCAAAAGAGCAAGAAGGGCCACGGAAACACAAACATGGGCGACTTTGCCCGCATCGACCGCGAAATGTCCGACGAAGAGGAACGCCTCGATGGTAAGGGCTTGGGCACTGGCGAGCGCATGGTCCTGAGGTACGAGAATGGTCAGAGCTGCTGGAACGGCCCTAGGAGGCGGACGGACGTTTGGCTCGCTTGCGCCGAGAAGGAGGAGCTGTGGCGCGTATCCGAGTCGGAGAAGTGTGTGTATAAGATGGAGGTTGGCACGCCAGCTGCTTGTGAACCTCAGGGTCCGGCTGCTGCTCCCCCAACTAAGAAGGGGAAGGATGAGCTGTAGATAGATGGTGGCATGGCATGGGAGTTTCGTTTTTTGTACCAATTGAACGCAAAATTTTCGTTTTCAACTTTGCTTGCAGATATCCAAGAAGAGCGTTTAGACGGGAATGTACACATTTACTATACATTGGGTATCATCTATCAGAGTCGTAATCATTGCAACACAACCTTGCATGTCTAAACTCCACAAAAAAGACATTGCCTTGCCATCTTATTTACCAAGTACGGCTGCCAACTTCCGCCGCCTGCTCAGCTCATCCTGTTCAGCCAGCACCTTGGCCGTCAGCGACGATGCCATGGCATTGTTGATGCCGCTGAGCCTGTCATCCTTCTTAGCGGCCTTGCGTGACCTCTCGCCGTTGTGCTCACTGCCGTTACTCTCTGCCCCGTTAACCTTCTCACTCTCACCCCTCTTCCTCTTCTTCTTCCCCGCCTTCTTATCCTTCTTCAAGCTATGCGCCAATCCCTCATCCTGCAGCCTCTCAATCCTCGCCAGCAGCCTCGTCGTTTCCGCCTCCGTCGTCGGCAAAATAGGAATCACGTTATCCTCCTCGAAAGCCTCACTACAAACCGGACACGCCCTCTCCTCCGGAATCTCCCGAATGGCGACCTCTGAAAAGGCATGCCCGCACGGCACCAAATAAACAGCCCTATTCGCGGCGCCGAACTCCTTGAGCGAAATCGGACACGCCCACCTCGCCTTCTTCCCCTCGGGAGGTACGTAGCCCTTAAATTTTATCCTCACGATGTCGCGCAGCGACTTGATGCCCGTCGACGCGAAGGAGACATCGCCGGCGCCGATTTCGGCTTCTTTGTTATTATTGTCCGAGGGGTCGGAGTCGGAGGGGATGAGGGCTTTGAGGACGGATTCGTAGTTGTAGAGGCGGCCGCGCCAGTCGGACACGGCGTTTTCGAGGTCGAGGGGCTCGCCGGTTAGGGGGCAGTGGGTCCAGGCGTGGGTGAGGGATTCGAGGGCTGTGGCTTTGAGCTCGGAGAGGGTGGGTTTGCGGGTGGCGGATTTGACGAGTTCGCGGCGGGTGGGGATTGAGCCACCGTCGTTACCCATGATGGTGGAGGATCTGGCTGGTAAAGGTGGGATTGATAGAATTAGTGGTAAAGTGGCGAGTTGCGATGAAATATATGGACTTCCGCGGGTCTTAGAAAGCAGCTAAAGGGAAGTGGTTGAAGTCGCGAAAAGAGAACTGACAAGCCTAATGAGGGTGGCGGAGATGCAGTATTCAAGATAAGATACAAGGTACGAGACAACCCATGTAGGTCCTGCACCTTGACATGTAAATATTCTTGGCTGCTTCAGCATAGTTTATGTCAGCATATCGGAATCAATTTCACGTGACCATGCGTACGTGAGCCAAGAGGAACGCCCACCCAGGGACCATGTATATTGTATCAAGTACCTTGTACCCCTGGGCCCAGTTCGCGACTGGCGACGCCAGCCGTCAAGCTCCAGCAGCTCCAGACTCCAGTTGGTCCCGCGCTTGATTCCTAAATTCATTTCGTCGTTTCCTTGAAACTCCGACCCGAGCCAGGCTTGATGCTCTCTTGTTCATCGTCCCGCCATTGTCGCCGACACACCACTTATTTTCCTCTAATGACTTCCTGAGCCTTCTTTGTCTCTTGGCTGCACTCCCTGTGCAGTTGAGGAATCAGAAGACATAGTTATTTATCTTCACGAATCAACCTTCTCTCGATCCGTCCTTTCTTCTTTACAACCAAACCGCTGTTGAAGCCATCGCGACTTGTCTAATTTCATCCTCCCCGGCTCACATCGAAGTCCTCCTTTCTAACGTCAAATCATCTCCGAATCCTACAAACTCAATCGACAACGTCATTGAAAAGCACCTCTCTCCATAGTGCTACAAGTCCATGTCTTCCTTTTCCTTCTAGCTTGCTGTTGATGAGTAGCTGAGGAGCCATGCCGCAGCAACAACTCACACAGCAACAGGTGGTTGCGCTGGAGCGGCTGGACGTCATTGCGAAGGAGCTTCGATCTAGGTAATGCCATCCGCTCCTCGGACTGGGCGAGGGCTACCCGCTTTCCCACCGACTAACCCCTGTGCTCTAGAACTTCTGATGATGTCCGTAGACGGGCCGCAGCGCAGCTGCGGGAACTTGTAATCGTCTGCCACCGAGGTTGGTTCTTTACTTCCACCCAACTCTGTTTGCCGCCTTCTCTCGCGCACCACCTCTCCCAGCTGCTAACGTACTTGCTCTCCCTAGACCTCTCCCCCGAGCACTTCCATGCCTTCTACACAGCCGTCAACAACAGAATCACACAGCTCATCACCCATGGAAGCGATTCCTCCGAACGACTCGGCGGCATCTATGCGCTTGACGCCCTCATCGACTTCGAAGGTGTTGACGTTGCGCTGAAATATACGAGATTCACGCAGAACCTGAAGACCATCCTTCGGGGCAAGGACATCAACCCCATGCAGGCGGCTGCCATGGCTCTTGGCAAACTATGCCGACCCGGCGGCACCCTGACCTCAGAACTAGTCGAGGCCGAAGTAAAAACGGCCCTCGAGTGGCTGCAGTCCGAGCGGATCGAAGAACGACGATATAGTGCTGTCCTCGAGCTCCGAGAGTTGGCCAGGAATGCCCCGACCCTGATGTACAACTACGTGGGCCTCATCTTTGACCTCATCTGGGTCGGTCTCCGCGACCAACGCCAGCTCATACGCACCACTGCTGCCGAGACGGTTAGCGCCTGCTTCAGGATAATCAGGGAGCGCGACCAGGAGCTCAAGCAGACTTGGATGAACAAGATGTACACCGAAATGAATCAAGGCCTCAAGGTCAACACTGTCGAGTCTATCCACGGCTCGCTTCTCGTGCTGAAAGAGCTCCTGGAACAGGGTGGAATGTACATGCAAGATCGGTACGATGATGCTTGCGATATTGTCTTCAAACACAAGGATCATCGGGATCCCACGATACGAAAAACCATCGTCCTCCTTATCCCCGACCTCGCGAGCTATGCCCCTGCCGCGTTTGCGGGCCGATACCTCCACCAATTCATGCTCTATTTGACTGGGATGCTGAAGCGAGATAAGGACCGCAACGATGCCTTCCTTGCTATCGGAAATATTGCGAATTCGGTCAAGAGTGCGATTGCGCCATACCTCGACGGTGTCCTGATTTACGTATGCGAGGGCCTCAGTGTCTCTTCTCGGAAGAGGGGATCTGTCGACCCGGTCTTTGACTGCATCAGCCGGTTAGCTGTGGCCGTGGGCCAAACCCTCAGCAAGTACATGGAGGCGTTGCTCGATCCGATCTTTGCCTGCGAGCTCACCCCCAAGCTCACGCAAGCGCTCGTCGATATCGCCTTCTATATTCCTCCCGTCAAAGCGACTATCCAGGAGAGGCTCCTAGATATGCTGAGCATTGTGCTCTGCGGCGAGCCCTTCAAACCCCTCGGCGCACCCCAGCCGAACACGCTAAACTCCTTGCCAGTCGTCCCTAAAGACTCCAAGGACCCCCAAGCCTACGAACATAGGAAGGCTGAGATCAAATTAGCCCTGAACACGCTGGGCAGCTTCGACTTTTCAGGTACTGAAGTGCTTTTCCCTTCCCGATATCAGTTGAATCTACCTCCGCCACGGCGGTTTGAGCTTACCCCAGGGCAGCCACCTCCCAACAGTCATAGCCATAAGTATGGCCAAGGCGGACGGGCTCGTAAAAACTCGGCCTTCTCTTCAGTGAAGAAGACTCTTGGCCTGGGCGCGTCTGATCACCCTGCGCATCGTCGGCTCCAGAGTGCTGGTTCCCTCCTGACCTCCTATTTTCGTCAACCATGCCAAGGATCGGATCCTACAAAGTCCTAGGGGGACAGTTCTCCAATCCAGGCTTTGACGCCCACTGCACCCATACCCCAGCTTTCTGATTTCAGCTTCACCTCTCCCGGCTTGTCCTATCCGACAAGTTCGCCGCTTCCTAACGAACCCAACGGAAGAGGGAAACTAACACACCTTCAAGGCCACGTCCTGAACGAGTTCGTACGCGACGTTGCCATCAAGTACGTTGACGATGACGATCCCGAAATCCGAGAAGCCGCCGCCCTTACCTGCTGTCAGCTTTACGTGGAGGACATCATTGTCAGCCAGACCAGCCAGCATGCCCTGCAGGTTGTAGGTGAGGTGATTGGTAAACTACTTACTGTGGGAATCTCAGATCCCGAACCAACCATTCGGCGGACGGTGCTCGCTGCCCTCGACGAACGATTCGATAGGCACCTCGCCAAAGCTGAGAACATTAGGATCCTTCTCCTTGCGTTGAACGATGAGGTGTTTGCGATTCGCGAAGTGGCCATTTCGATTATTGGACGCCTGGCCAAGTACAACCCCGCTTACATCGTTCCCTCGCTGCGCAAGTCTCTTCTCCAGATGCTTACGGAGCTAGAGTTCTCGGATGTGGCCAGGAACAAGGAAGAGAGCGCGAGGTTGCTGAGTCTACTAATCCAGAATGCCCAGGGCCTGATTCGGCCGTACGTCCAGCCCATGATTGCCGTCCTGCTACCCAAGGCGAGCGACGCAACGGCGTCCGTGGCCGCGACCATTCTCAACGCGATTGGCGAGCTGGCAACTGTCGGCGGCGAGGACCTTTTGCCATACAAAGATCAGCTTATGCCGCTCATCATTAGTGCGCTCCAGGACCAGAGCTCGAACGCGAAGCGAGAAGCCGCCCTTCATGCCCTTGGTCAACTAGCGAGCAACTCGGGATACGTCATCCAGCCTTACCTCGAGTACCCCGAACTGCTCGAGTTGCTGCAAGGAATCATTCGATCTGAAGGTCATCATGGACTTTTGAGGCAGGAAACGATCAAGCTGATGGGTATTCTGGGCGCTTTGGATCCTTACAAGCACCAGGTAAATTCCGACTACCATAGCCTTGCTCGAAAGCCCACCTTCGCGACTACATACGCGGATATCAACATCATCCAACAATCTCTATCTGAAGTCTCAGATGATGAAGAGGGACACGACGAGCTGTCAGACCCTTGCCCATTTGCATCAATCAGATACCCCAAGCACAACATCCCGCCACCGCCCGTTTATGATGGGGTGGATGGCCAAACCCCAAGACACCGTCTTCGTCGTCCTCGTACTAACAGATCTCTATCATCTTAGCAAGTTGAAGAGCGCACTCCAGAGCTGCAACGACGAGTCGAAGCCACCCAAATGACTGATATCTCCCTGATGATGACAGGGCTGATGCCTTCGAACAAGGAGTACTACTCGACTGTTGTGATTAACGCTCTCCTACAGATTCTAAACGACCCTTCTTTGGTCCAGCACCACGCCGCTGTGATTGAGGCGATTATGAACATTTTCCGCACCTTAGGACTAGAATGTGTTCAATTCCTCGATCGGATTATCCCGGCATTCCTCCACGTTATTCGATCATCCACCGCCCAGCGGCTAGAGTCCTACTTCAACCAGCTCGCGACGCTTGTGAGCATTGTGCGACAGCACATTCGGAATTACCTGCCTGATATCATTGAGATTCTCGAGGAGTACTGGAACACGTCGTCCTCGCTTCAGACAACGATCCTGCAGCTCATCGAAGCCATCTCGAGGTCCTTGGAAGGCGAGTTCAAGATATACCTTGCTGGTCTGTTGCCCTTGATGCTTGGCGCCCTAGAGAGGGATGCTTCGACGAAACGAATCCCTTCTGAGCGAGTCCTTCATGCGTTCCTGGTCTTTGGATCTAGCAGCGAGGAATACATGCATTTGATCATCCCTGTGATCGTGCGTACCTTTGAAAAGCAGGGTCAGCCGATCTACATTCGCAAACTCGCGATCGAGACGATTGGTAAGCTTTCGCGAGAGGTCAACCTCAACGACTTTGCGTCTAGAATCATCCACCCTCTTACCCGTGTCCTGACCCTTGGCGAATCCTCCCTGAGGATTGCGGCTCTCGACACACTTTGTGCCCTTATCCAAGGACTCGGCAGAGAATACATTCCCTTCATGAGTTCCGTCAACAAAATTCTGGCAAGCAATCAAATTCAACACCAGAATTACGAGCTCCTCGTGAGCAAGCTCCAAAAGGGAGAGCCTCTGCCTCAGCACTTGACCTCCGAAAGGCCTGCGGACCAGGTGGACGAGCCTCTGTTTGGCGATCTCGCGTCTAAGAAGCTTGAGATGAACCCCGTTCACCTCAAGGCCGCATGGGATACGAAGGGCAAATCGACGAAAGAGGATTGGCAGGAGTGGCTCCGGCGATTCAGCACTACGCTCTTGAGCGAGTCGCCGAACCATGCCCTCAGGGCTTGCGCGAGCTTGGCCAGCGTGTACCTGCCTCTTGCGCGTGAGCTATTTAACTCGGCGTTTGTGTCATGTTGGGGGGAACTTTACGAACAGTTCCAGGTATGTTTCACTCACAGGAAGTTTCTCTAGCAAATCACCCATTGGCGGGACTAACCTTTCTTATGTTCCCTAGGACGAGCTGATTCAAAATATTGAGAGTGCTATCAAGTCCGAAAATGTGCCTCCTGAGCTGCTTGCACTTCTGCTCAACCTCGCCGAGTTTATGGAACACGACGACAAGGCCCTCCCTATTGATATCCGCGTCCTCGGTCGGGAGGCAGCCCGCTGTCATGCATACGCCAAGGCCCTTCACTACAAGGAACTTGAGTTCCTTCAAGACCAGAGCAGCGGCGCCGTTGAGGCTCTTATCGTTATCAACAATCAGTTGCAACAGTCCGACGCTGCTATTGGTATCCTTCGGCGCGCACAGCTGTACAAGGACGGAATCACTCTGAGGGAGACCTGGTTCGAGAAGCTCGAGAGATGGGAGGAGGCACTGGCCTTCTATGATAAGAGATTGGAAGATGCCGAAAATAACGACGAGGCCGTCCCCATCGAGGTTATTATGGGCAAGATGAGGTGTCTGCACGCCCTCGGTGAATGGGACACCCTCGCAACTCTTGCAAACGAAAAATGGCAGTCGGCGACTCCTGACCTACAACGACTTATCGCTCCGCTTGCTACGGCCGCTGCATGGGGTCTGGGCAAGTGGGACTCGATGGACAATTACTTGCAGTCCATGCGGCGCTCGTCGACGGATCGCTCATTCTTTAGCGCCATCCTCGCTCTGCACCGCAATCAGTTCCGCGAGGCCCTCAACTGCGTCCAGCATGCGCGGGAAGGGCTGGATACCGAGCTCAGCGCGCTTGTCAGCGAATCGTACAACCGAGCTTACCAGGTTGTCGTGCGCGTACAGATGCTTGCCGAGCTTGAGGAGCTTATTGTCTACAAACAATGTGACGAACGGAAGCAAGCGACCATGCGGCGTACGTGGGAAGCACGACTTAAGGGCTGCCAGCGCAACGTCGAAGTCTGGCACCGAATGCTTAGGTTGCGGGCCCTAGTCATCTCACCTGCCGAGAATATGCACATGTGGATCAAGTTTGCGAACCTGTGCCGCAAGTCTGGCCGGATGGGCTTGGCCGACAAGTCACTCAAGCAGCTTGTCGGCATCGAGGGGTCGCTGGAGTCGGTTCTTCCTTACTGGGGAGACCGACAACAACCCATGCATAATAGGAACATTCCCGCTCAGGTCATCTACGGCATCTTGAAGTATCAATGGGATCTCGGCGTGCAGTCTGGTGGTATCAAGAACAACGACCTACCTTCCAGGGCTCTGTACTCCCTTCGAAAGTTTACCCACGAGACGGCAGCTCGATTGGAGCACATCAAGGACCAGTTGAGCGCTCAGGCGCCCAATGGGTTCGAGATCTCGAGCGATTTCAACTTCCAGCATCCTCTTGATCCTTCGGTTCTGAGCCCTCAAACTCACAAGGCTCTTCAGGACCAGACGGTGCTGTTGGCGAAATGCTACCTCCGACAGGGTGAGTGGATTCGGGCGCTTCACCGCGATACCTGGCACCAGGAGCAGGTTCGGGAGGTTCTGTCAGCGTACTCGGCGGCTACAAAGTACAACCCTCGTTGGTACAAGGCATGGCACGGATGGGCGCTCGCCAACTTTGAAATCGTCAACCAGATCACCTCTCGTGCCGACAGGGAGCACGTCGGCATTGACCCGGCCATTATTCTGGACCATGTCGTTCCCGCCGTCCGCGGATTCTTCAAGTCTATTGCCCTATCTGCGGGAAGCTCGCTCCAAGACACGCTGCGTCTTCTAACACTGTGGTTTGCTCACGGTGGCAGCGCTGAGGTCAACTCCGCCGTTACCGAAGGTTTCGCCAACATTAGCGTGGACACCTGGCTCGAGGTTATTCCTCAGCTCATTGCCCGCATCAACCAGCCCAACAGACGTGTGCAGCAGTCGGTTCACAATCTCCTGGCTGACGTCGGTCGAGCGCATCCCCAGGCCTTGGTGTACCCGCTTACCGTGGCGATGAAGTCGTCTCAGAGCTCGATGCGATCCAAGTCGGCGGCTCAAATCATGGATAGTATGCGTCAACACAGCGCCAACCTCGTCGCACAAGCCGAAATTGTCAGCCAAGAGCTTATTCGGGTCGCGGTACTCTGGCACGAACTTTGGCATGAGGGTCTGGAAGAGGCGTCGCGCTTGTACTTTGGCGATCACAACATCGATGGCATGTTTTCGGTTCTCGGACCACTCCACGATCTCCTAGAGCGAGGACCAGAGACATTGCGAGAGATATCGTTTGTCCAGGCCTTTGGTCGCGACTTGACGGAGGCGCGGGAGTGGTGTCGCCAGTACCAGACGACGCAGGATGTAAACGACCTCAACCAAGCCTGGGACCTCTATTATCAAGTGTTCAGGAGAATTTCCAGACAACTTCCGCAGGTGACGTCTCTAGAGCTCACCTACTGTTCGCCCAAGCTCCTCGCAGCCAAGGACCTCGACCTCGCCGTCCCCGGAACGTACCGTAGCGGTGCACCGGTCGTCAGGATCCAAGGGTTCGACTCGACTTTCACGGTCATCAACTCCAAGCAGAGGCCTCGTAAGCTCAACATTAGCGGTAGCGACGGCATCTCGTACGCGTTCCTACTCAAGGGCCACGAGGATATTCGCCAAGACGAAAGAGTTATGCAGTTATTTGGCCTGTGCAACACGCTCCTCGCCAACGATTCGGAGTCCTACAAGCGCCACCTCAACATTCAGCGCTACCCTGCGATTCCCCTGTCGCAGAACTCGGGTCTTCTCGGCTGGGTTCCCAATAGCGACACGCTTCACGTGCTCATTCGCGAATACCGCGAAAGTCGCAAGATTCTCCTCAACATCGAGCACCGCATCATGCTGCAGATGGCGCCGGACTATGATAACTTGACGCTAATGCAAAAGGTGGAGGTGTTCGGCTACGCGCTGGACAACACCACGGGTCAGGATCTGTACCGCGTGCTCTGGCTCAAGAGCAAGAGCTCGGAAGCCTGGCTCGAGAGGCGTACCAACTACACGCGGTCGCTCGGCGTCATGTCGATGGTGGGCTACATCCTGGGTCTCGGCGATCGCCACCCGTCCAATCTCATGCTCGACCGTATCACGGGCAAGATTATCCACATTGATTTCGGCGATTGTTTCGAGGTTGCCATGAAGCGAGAGAAGTACCCCGAGCGGGTGCCGTTCCGACTCACGCGTATGCTCACGTACGCCATGGAAGTTAGCAATATCGAGGGTAGCTTCAGGATTACTTGTGAGCATGTCATGAGAGTTTTACGGGAGAACAAGGAGAGTGTGATGGCTGTTCTTGAAGCTGTGAGTAGTTTTCCCCTATTTGCCCCTATTTGCCCCTATGTCTTTTGATTTTCTCTTTTCTCTTTTCTCTTCTTTCTCCGCCTTTTTCGTCTCATGTGTGTTGCTAACTTCTGGTTTAGTTCATCCACGATCCCCTCCTAACTTGGCGTCTCACCAACACACAAAGTCCCGCTGGACCCTTCCAGTCGGCGCGAGAAGCCGCGATCGCGGGCCCGCATGGCGGCCGTGGTCGACGAGCCTCGGTTCTCGACGGTCGCCCGCAAGATCTCATGGCGGCCCAGGCAGGCATGGACGGAATGCCAACCGGCCTTCCCAGCACCCGATCCCGGGCTAGGACGAACTCGTCTGTCGCGCGAGACGGAGTGGTCAACGGCAACGGAAACGGTCTCACCGACGTCGTCGAAGTGCAGAACGCTAGAGCTCTCGAGGTGCTCGACCGTGTGCAGCAAAAGCTCACGGGTCGAGACTTTAAGAACGCCGAGGAGCTGGATGTGGTTAGTCAGGTTAATAAGCTGATCATTGAGGCGACAAAGCTAGAGAATCTCTGCCAGCATTATATCGGATGGTGCAGTTTCTGGTAGAAGAGAGAGGGGGGGGGGGGGGAATGGGATGGATCTCGGACGATTCTTTGATGCCACGGCCTCTTTTTCGTTACCCCTTTTTTTCCCCCTTTTTTCTTTTCAAACTTGGCGCAGTTTTGTTTTCTACATTTCCGATGTGCAGGAGGAGGACGGTTCTATTTTCTCGAGTTTTGGGAGGCATTTTTTCCCCCCCTTGGCCTTCATGTCCTCCGCACTTATCTTTCTGACCTATTCGATAATTGATGGAGAAAAGTTGCTCAAGGAAGAGCGCGAGAGGGGGGATACATTTGATGGCATGGCTGTTGGCGTTGAGGTTTTAGGACTCCTTTAGCTACTATATATCCAGTTGTGTTTTATCGCCATGCGAATGAATTACTTCTTATTCTGATGTTTGAGTGAGCTACTCGATGACGTGGTTAATGGGGTTGCGGGGAAGACCCGGGGGCGTGAATATGGTGAATATGGATCATAAGTACAGGGTTATACGGATAATCGTTTGCCAGTGCGACACTTGGACTCGTCCAGTCCCCACGGGAAAGCCTCGAGGCACATTTACCTCTGGATGTTTGCTTTCGAGACTTGGTAGGCCGGTGTTCCATGCCCATGCGTGTATGTTGGGGTTATTCTGGGATGCTGGCGAGAGAAGCAGCTGCAGAGAAGCGGCTGTTTGCTGGCGCGCCCAAACCTCCCTGGAAGCGAACTTGATCATGTCGGTCGAGGGAAGTGTGAGCCGAGTTGAAGAATCGCTCGTCTACATTCCCATTCTGTGTGATTACTGGACGTAGTAGTTGAGACGTATTTAGGGGACCAAGTCGTTTGCAGGATGGATCTTGATTGAGGGGCAAATAGAGAGGACTGACAAGCTGCGATCTGCATTTCGTCTTATCGTCGTCGGGCTAGGCGTGTTTGCAGGCCTGCACCTGCATTCTCGTGGTGGGATTGGCTTTAGAGAACGAACAGAGCAAACAATTTTTTTGAGGCCATTGTTTCCGTCATTGGCTCCGGTGTTAGCAGACAAACGGAATCAGGAGAGCAGGGGTTACATAGCTTCTCCAGCTCCCTCATGCAAGTGAATTTGATACTCTCTCCGGACGTTCTTTCCTGTAACTGTCTCTCTTCGAGGTTATGATATAGTTGTTTGGTCCATTGCGTGCGCGGAGAGAACATGTACTCCTCATGTACACATTCATGTACATTTGGATAATGGCAATAATTCGAGGGTGTTTCTTTCTGCATCTCGGTCGCTCCTTCAAACGGAAATAAGTATCATGGCTAGTTTGGTTTCTGCACGGCAGGTGCATCCTCGATCTCATCTTCGACTGAGATGGGAAGGGAGTGCCTTCCCTCTCAAGAAATACAGTCACAGGAGAGACTATACAAATCCCCGCGTTCCTCTTCGAGTTTCTCTCGAGGCTTTTTCATCTCCTTCACACCCTAGATCTTCTCCTAGATCTTCTCTTCCCAAGGAGTTTTGATTGCTGGCTCTTCTGCTCTATTCAAAAATCTTCTGCTTCAATACAGCCATCGGCCTTTCGTTTGCTGCTTTCATCGCTCTGCAGGAGTCCCGGTACACTCCGGCTTCAGCATTTTGTCTTCGTCAAGGTCTTACACCCCTAGTTCCTTTCCTGCTCTTTTCGAGGTCTTTACTCTACCATTGTTCTCTTTGTCTTCCAAACCCTTGCCCTCTATCGAGTTACATGCAACACCGTACAACACCCTCCTATACCTAAAAATAAGACGGCAACCGGCACTATGGACCCAACCAAGTGCAAGGATACTCCTCCCCGACAAGAGGATGACCTGGGATCACACATCCAGAACCTCATCCGCCAGTGCGAAGCCAAGATCAAGCTCGAGGAAGAGCTTCGAGATGGCGAATTGCAAAAAATCAAGCGCGAGACCAGGCGGATTCTTGCCAAGGCGCTCGAGAATCCGAGGTGGGACCCTGAACTGCTTAGGATGAAGCTCATGCCCCAGGACTCGGAGTACCGCTGGGTCAAGAGGCGTTCATTGGAGAAGATCGATGCATACCGGAAGGACTTACATGAGGCATTGAAGAAGATTGAGGGCGGGGAGCTGGCGAAGGGCCGGCCGGATGGTTTGGTAAGTTTTGCTTCGATCAACTGTTCCGGACACTTATAGAAATTTATATACAAGGAAAGATCTTGCTAACTTCGACTTGTTTTAAGAACACCCCCGAGGATAGCATGGTTCTCTTTGGGGATGGTGAGGTAAGCCCCGTTGGCAGCCGCCACGGGGGTGTGGAAATCGACATCCTTAGGGATCGGCCGAGTAATGACCCTGGTTCTGTGCCCACTGCGGCTCCGAGCCTAAGCCAGGGTCGGTCTCTCGTTGAGGCAGGCATATTGCCGCCCGAACAGCTCCTGGTGCGCATTGATCATCATCACCATCGTTATTAAGCCGAAACAGACATTGCTAATCTATTTCTGCTCGGAGTGTTAGTCCAAAAAGCGGCCCCTACCAGACGAGTCTACGATAGAGGTTGCCCCCCTTCGAAAAAAGGCAAGACATGGCAGTGGCGGCGCAGAAGGACCCTACAACACAGCGACTGGAAACCCCGCCAAGGAGCTCCGCAAAATCACGTTTGATGAGGTGTACCAAAACGGCGAGGCAGAATACAAGCATGCAATAGTCCAATTCCCAGCAAAACGGCGACGGAAGAAGTGGTACATTGTCAAGTGCGAGACATCTGAGCATAAAGTCCATTTTGGGGGTGAAAGGAATGCTCTGCGAGGCGCCGCGTCACATTTGGCGTCTGACCTGCATGGACTGTATAAGTCTCATGGAAATTCTATTGAACACCTTGGATGGGAAGTCGTCAATTGCAGCGAGAAACTAGCCGAGCTGAACAACCGCGCGATGGACAGGGCTATTAAGGATGGATACAAACCCCTCAACACTGTCGACCGCGAGGCCAGCTCCAATACGAAAACCATGAAGAAGTCGATTGATAAACGGGATCAGTCTGACGAAAAGAATCAGAAATTTACCCCCGAAGGCAGCAAGAACAACGGTGTTACTGTTCGGGGTAAGAAATCGTCTTCCTCGATAAAAAGAAGCGATATTCTTCCCGAGAGCCCGATTACGAGGCCCGAAGATGGGGGCATCTATTACGCTTTTTGGCCCCCCGACAAGGTCTTTTACTTGGTCTTGGTGCTTGGATGGGACGGCTCGCCCAACTCTGGGCTTCCAGAAACGGGGGGCGGGCTCAACGGCTTCGGCCTCCTGGACCGCAACAAGACCAGGATCCCGCCCTGCTACAAAATCGACTGGAAAGTGCCTCGCATTCTGGGCTGGGTTGAGGGCTACCGCGATGGGGAGTCGCAGGAGGCTACGCGGGAGTTTCCCATTATGTTTTTCGACACCCCGTAAGTTGTCTTTGTCTATCTCTATCTCCCTCCAAAAGGCGTTGTTTGTCTTACGGAACGAGACCGGGATCTTGAGCTAACTTCGTGGGGACAATGCAGTCGGAACACAGGGGGTTGGATAGAAGCGGGCTACTTAGCTCACTTCGACCCCGAGAACCCTATTTACACGTCTACAGATTCGCGATTCGTGATAGTGCCCTCGCAAGTGGAGGCCGCCCTCAAAGCGTACGCTAGATGCCGGGGCTTCTCCACGTACCAGCAATTTAGAGAGCGTAGCCGTAGCCCGCGCGCCGTGGCGGCGGAGATTTCTCCTCCCTCACCGGGTATTAGCCCGAAGAGTCAGACGAGAAGCGGCAGTAGCCGGGGCCAGAGGGCCGCACGGAGGTCTCTACGGAGAGTTAATGTGAATGCGGAGTGGGATTGTGAGGGGGATGATGAAGCATCCGATTGGGCTATGGAGAATGATGCAGAGGGAGGAGAGAAAGGTGAAGATGATGGGGATGAGAAGGGTGCGGAGGGGGCAAATGGTGGCTACCCTCGCGGCAGCCCGGAACTGGGGGAAACGAGTCAAACAGATCCTGCAGGCCCGGTTCGCGATGCCGACGAGAACACAGTTCCCGTCGGTCCGGTTGCCGATACCGATGGGAACTCCAGCGACCCAGAGGCGCCGACTAGCGGATTCAACAGCAGGCGGCGACCTAGTAGGCGCAGGGTCATTAGAGAGACGCCCTCGTTGCCAGATGACAGTCCTGTCGAGCACCTCGATGACAATGGGGACGAAATGGCAGGTGGAGGGAGAGTTGGGGAGACTGACGAAGGCCCCGGCAAACACTTGATGGGGCAGGAGAATGGTGCCAAGCCAGAAGTGTCAACTACGCAGCCCCAGGCACGAGAAGGTGGCTCGGGTGAGGAAGAGGCTCGAGAAAGATCATGCGCAAGAGGCGCGAGCAGACCAACCTCATCACCAATGACGGCTTTCCCAGTCACTCAGCCCGCGAGTGATGTTTCCATGGCGGCAGCTGGTGCTATGTCGCGGGCTGCGAGTCGAGCGGCCGCAAAAACCCCCCCGACGCTGGGGTCGGAGACGCAACCTGGGACTTTTCCACTGGCGGGGTACGGCGATGGCACCCATGCATGGTGGAAAGGGCCAGATAACGATGAGGTGCTTCTTCGCATCGACGAGCCGACGGGAACGGCACGGGGGGCTCTAGGGGACGGTACCGAATTTGTGATTAACCCAAGACATATCCTCTCGCAACACCGAATCCGCGACCGCGAGACCGGGTATGTGAGGCTTACATTTACACTTGAGGCTGGCGGCGACGGCGGCGGGAAGGAGGAGTGCGTGCTCTTTTTTGCGGACGAGGAGGAGGGAAAGTCCAGCTCTCGGCTTGCTCGGGAGTTTTGGACATGGGCGAAGGAGAAGAGGGAGAGATATGACAATGGTGGGGAGAATGACAACTCATGAGCCTGTTCGAGGGGGAAGGCATCGGTAAGATTGGAGTCTCTCTTATTTATTATTAGCATCGTTGCTTGTGGCGTGGGCGTTGCGGGCCGTGGTACCATAATTGGTGTTCTTGGGATCATATTATACAGGGCGTATTAAACTAGTTTACAATAGGAATTTGGGCTTGCTTTACGTCGTTGGGGAGCGTCTCATCTCGTCTCCACAGGCTAGAACATGGGCCGACGGGTACGGAGTAATTACAATCAATAATGAATTCATCGAAGTTCTTTCTTGGAAGGGGTTGTTCTTGAAGTGCAGTGAATTGATCAACGAGCTTGGATGGGAATGGTGTCGAGATGGCTGGGTTGGGACCAGCATTAGACGTTTCCCGTTTTACTCGGCATTTGCATGTGATTGCAAAGAGTCGAGGTACTCCTTCCCGTTGCAGGGCTGCAGGTAGGCGGTACCCGGTGCCAGAGACGAGTCTGGGACTCTGGGGCACCTCGGGGGTGCAACCAAGTCCAGACACAGGTACTTGGTACACTGGAAACACAACGACAGTGAAAAGCTTCTGATCCTGCGCTAGTCGCCGACGATACGACACTAGTACGAGTGCCTGAGGTCAGGCTTCCCCGCAATAACGAATAACGGAAGCAGCGCCCTATGGTGCGGACGAGGAGGGGGAGACCTTGGCACCTCACGTGCTCAGGTTCAAGACAGTGGCTGCCCAGAATGCCCAGCAGCGAGACAGAGTCGAGAAAGAGCGGACCAGGACCTGAGGATCAGTGGGATTTACACATGTCATTTGCCTGGCCAGTCGAAGTGAGCTCTGTCTGCATCTGCATGTACCACTAAGTTTACACCATCTAGTCATTCGTTCCGCCAACAAACCTGGCCACCTCTTTTCTAACCCTCCATCCCATCTCGAAATTCCTCTCCTAGACGAAAGAAACAAAATCCTGCTATTGTTATCTCTCGCCTTGCAACGGACAGACTTATTTTCCCAGTTTTTTTTTTTAGCCTTTCCCTGTTCCCCTTCCTGAGACCGTGTTCACCCCGCCTCGTTAGCCCAGACTTGCACGCACCTCCACGCTTCAATCCACCAGACAATTCAATCCAACCTCTACCCCGGCCTGCCTCGAGCTTCTGAGCTTTTTGTGCTGTGCACTCCCGCTGCACTGCACTGCGCACTCCCTCGGTTTTTATGCCCTCAAGTGCTCAGTGCTGTCATGCTGCTGCACCTGTGACCAGCCACCCCCGTCGAAGGAACAGCGCCTAGCTGAAACGGCGGAGAAAGGAAAGTCGGACAATTTTACGATCGAGATTAAACGAAGTCGATAAATGGCCGCCTTTGTAAGTTTCCCCTTCCTTTTTGTTTTGAGTTTTTTCTTTTTCCTTTCCCGAAAATCATGCTCCGAGACGAAACCTTGTGTGTGTTGCGCGGTCCTGGTCATTATCGATAATGGTGCTGCCCGATTTCGTGTTCAGTCAGCGTTTTAAGCGTCTGCGCCGGCAGCGGTCAAAGTGCTCCTTCCATGGCCAATCGCGACGTCATTGCCGAGCTGGTCACCTTCCCTGCACTCGCGGCGACCTCCAATCAGCCTCTCCCCGTGGTCGTGGCCTAAACCTACTCTCGCCCTCTCCTCTCCATGTGAATGTTAATCTCGCCAACGCTTCCTTGATTTCTGTCTCCTTCTTCTTCTTCTTCAACTTTCATCTCTTTATCCATCATTCGCCTATCTTCAATTATTTTATATTCTTTTCCAGCATTGCTAATTTAAATGTCGTCCAAATAGGAACCCCCGTGGCTAGTTCAAATGACATCCCCCAAACGTCCTCGCGGCGGGCCCGACGCCGACGGCGGCTTCGGCCCTGCCACCCCCGACGACATCGCGTCCCCTCTCATCAACCCTCCTCCCACCTACGCGGCCTTCTCTCCCGTCACGCTCTCCTCGAATCCTTCGGCGAAATCCTCCTCCAAGCGCCGCTCCACCATCCTCGTCCATCAGAAATCACCCCTACTCCTCGCGACACCTCCTCAGATTACTCGAGCCCTCGCTTACTCGCATCCGTTCCTATTGCCCTTAAATAAGTTTGCCGGACTGTTGACATGGACGACGGGGGATCCGTGGGAGAGTTTTGTTATGCTCCTCGTGTTTTGGGCTGTCGTGCTGTACGGTGATGTCGTCATCCGCATGGCCGGTCCCATTGTTGTCGTTGCCGCTTTGATTCTCGGCATGTACGCGCGCCGCTTTAGTCCGTTGAGCACGAGCGGGTGGAGCGAGCCCGCGCAGAAGGACTCGTCTGCGAGGGGCGTGTCTGGCGCCGCGGCGGCTGCTGCTGCGGCGAGACTGCAGAAGAATGGCGGGAAGCCGCCTGCGGCAAACGGAGCCGCGAAGCCCGGCCACCGGAGGGGCAATTCGGAGGTGACAAATACGCGGCACCAGAAGACGTTAGACGAGATTGTCGAGACTCTCAAGGAGTTTACCAGCCGGTGCAACATGCTTCTGGAGCCGATGATTGAGATGACGGATTTCCTCAGCACTCAGCGTACTCCCACGTCGGCTACGACGCGACCTGCTCTCACGACAATGTTTATCCGCATCCTCTTTTGCACGCCCTTTTGGGTTGCCCTGACGCTGCCTCCGCTCAGGATTATCACGACGAGGCGCGTGGTGCTGGTGTTCGGCACCCTCGTCCTCAGCTGGCACGCAAAGTTTATGCGCGTTGCGCGCGAGGTGTTGTGGAGGAGCTCCATGATCAGGAAGGTAGCTGCGCTCCTGACCGGTCTCACCTTTGAGTGTCCGATGCGGCCCACGCCCGTGTCCTTCGCTCCCGCGGCGTCATCGGTGTCGGAAGCCGCCGACAACAATACCCTCTCAAGGTCCACGTCGACGAAGCGGCGAGAGTCGGAGCTGACCAAGGCGTTGCGCCAACAGTCGCACCACCACGGTCACAAGCACGGCGGTCCCGGCGACGCTGGCGTGGGCAAGGACGCTGGTGTCAAGTTTACGTTCATCATCTACGAAAACCAGCGTCGGTGGGTTGGCCTCGGGTGGACGACTAGTCTGTTTGCCTACGAGCGCAGCGCCTGGACCGACGAGCACAACAACCCCGTTCCTGCGCGCGACTCCTTCGAGCTGCCCGAGACGGAGGAAGGGAGTCACATGCACTGGCGGTGGGTGTCCGGGAGCAAGTGGAAGGTGGACGGTGTGCCGGACGATGGGAAAGAGGAGGTGGATTATGATGGGCCCGAGGGAAATAATGGGTGGGTGTATTACGATAACAAGGTAAGTGATGTTTGCTTACCCATCATGGTAACGTAGATGAAAATTGTCGGCTCGGATAATTAGCTAACACGCACTCTCAACCAATCTATAGTGGCAAAATGGGCGGCGCGGTCTCGATGGTTGGGGTCGCTGGACGAGACGGAGAAAATGGTATCGCGATGCCGAACTGGTCGAGATAGGTGATGACGAGGAGCAAGAGGAAGAGCAGAGTTCTGGTGTGGCGGCTGCTGCGGCGGAGAGCGAAGCTCCCGCACAATCAAAGGTAGCCTCCAATGGACCGCCTGCCTCGTTGATCACAACGCCTCCAAGGATACAAGCTTACAGCACGATTGGAGAAAGGATGGAATCACCTATTGTGAGTAGCTTTGGCAAGGCAATTTCTACCCTGGCGCCTGTTCAAGAAACAGATGGCGCTACCGATGACTGCGACGACTACGATGCCAATACTGCCGCCGTCTATTCCAACAACAACAACAACAACAACAACAACAATAACAACACTCACGCCAATGGTGTGCCCATCGCCGGCAACGGCAACGGTAAGCGCACCGACGAAAAGGACAGCTACGATAGCTCATCCCTCTACTCGACCTCGTCACGATCATTCTTCCGCCCGACGTCGCTTCGGCGGAAACTTACGGATCGGTCGTCAACCGGCTCGGTACCGGCAGGAACACCCGGGTCGCAAGATACGGATAAGGAGCGGATCCACAGGTCTCGAGGCGCGAGCGAGGCGCGGAGCGAAGTGGAGGTGGCGGGCTTGGGGGTGGCGGCAGCGATGTCGATTCAAGATCAGGACCACGGGCTTTCGAAGGGGTCTTGGGGCATCGGGGACGAGGCGAGGATGTCACTTGAATGAAGAAAGGGGAGCAGTAAAGTAAAGCAAGTAATAAGCCACGGGGCGGGCTGGGATTTGTGTACGAATGAGATTGTATAGAATATGGGGTATCAATACTTTATAGAATATAATTATGAGTTATGATTTACGGAAAGGAGTGTCGCTGCTCTGCTACGTACGAAGGACTGTTGGCCATGGTAAGACAGTTGATGTTTCTCGTGTCTAGAAGAATGGGGGGATATGAAGTGTGCATTCGGCTGGTGCTTTGGGTCGGCTGCTTGGATGAGGACATATTAGGTACGAGGACAGAGATGCTCTCCGCTCTGCATGGGCTGTTGATAACCATCGATAGAGTGGGTGGAAGTCATCCAAAGCGGGGATAGCTCAGTTGGGAGAGCGTCAGACTGAAGAAAAACTTCGGTTCAGTCTATCTGAAGGTCGTCGGTTCAATCCCGACTCACCGCACGTATTTTTTTTGGTCCAGTTTTTATGTTTTTCTTCCTCTTCTTTTCCTCTTCTTTTTTCTTTTCTTTTTCAACATTTGCTGCAGATATATAATAAAATCTCTAATCTTAATTAATGTTGTAGCTTTCAATAGATTATCTAGTTTCTAACTTGTATGAACATAAAATTGATCTTTATTAAAATAAGGAAGTTCCTACGAAGTAGATGATTCTTCCTCTAATTAGACTTGCGGAACTTCCAAACCTTCACCCTGAACAAATAATACAAAAGAACCGTCGCGATGATATTGAATACGGAATAACAGCAGAAAATACCATAGTTGCGCCATCGCTGATCGTTGTCAATGCTACGGATCGCGAGATACTGGTCAGCCGAAGACATGGAACAGTACTGGCAAGACGCCGTGTCGTTGGGGTTGTACAGCCTCCCAGGCGCCACGGTCAAGAACTTGGCAAAATACTCGCCGCACGTTAGGCCAGCAGGAGGGTCCAGGACACTCAGCTCCACGTCCGAGCAGGTGATCTCCCGACCATGCAGAGCAGCCGACAAGAGTCCCGCGACGTAATACGAGAACGGGGAGACGCGATACATGAAGATCCAGAAACGGGGGAGCGAGTCAGGGGGTTGGAGGACGCCGCTGAAGACGAAGGAGAGGCCGAACATCAGCGTGCCCATCATAGCTGCGACGGCGGCGTTCTCGATCGCCGCGATGGCCATTTGGGCCATGGTCGCGGCGTAGAGATAGAATTGGACGAGGAAGAGCAGGACGAGGGCCTGGGACTCGGAGCTGTTGCCGGTGCCGAAGACGGGGTAGAAGGCGGATGCCCAGGCGCATATTCCGAGGAGAAGCTGCCAGGGCATCTCGACGAGGATCTGGGAAAAGATGAAGGCCTTCCAGGAATAGACACGTGAGGGTCGCTCACGAGCTTCGTACAGGGCGCGCTGGGCGACGAACTTGGGAATGATCTGGTTGACGAGCGTGGAGAAGATACTGCAGGGCAGGAAGATGCTGAACATGGCGTTGTTGAAACCTTGCTGGGAGGTGTCGGCGTCGAAGAAGGAGAAGCCGACGAATAGGCACGTAGCGATGCCGAGGACGAACTTGGTCAGGATATAATCGGGTTGGCGGTAGTACTGCTGGAAGGCGCGGACGCAAACGAGGTAAAATTGGCTGCGGAGCGGCATGGCGAAATCCTCGCTCGATTCTTTCGATACGGCGGCGTCGTCTTCTTGAGCGGGCGTGGCAGCGACGCTTTGAAGTCGGTCGAATTCGGCTTGCACTTCTTTCTGCTCGGGGCTGCTTCTCCATTCGTGTACCCAGTCTACGTCCGTTGCCTGGTCTCCAGACACCATTTCGAGGATATATTCGGCGGGATTCTCTTCAGACGCGCAAGGTCTGGCACCGCACCGGGCGAAATAGTCCAAGAGGGTCTTCGAATGCGGCCCGATATCTCCAAAATACACCGTCCGTCCGCCCTCGGCGAGAAACAGCAAGCGGCCAAAGGTTTGAAAGAGCAAAGCGCTCGGCTGATGGATGGTAGCCAGGATAGCCTGGCCCCGGTCGGCCAGTTTTCGGAGAAGCGCGCAGATCGTCCACGAGCTCTGGGAGTCCAGGCCGCTCGTCGGCTCGTCGAGGAAGATCATCAGGTCGGGCTTGGCCGCGAGCTCGACGCCGATGCTCAGCAGCTTTCTCTGCTCGACGTTGAGACCCTCGCCTAGACGCCCCACGACGGCTTCGGCGAAATCCTCCATGCCCAGTATCTGGATGACCTCCTCCACATAAAACATCTTCTCCTCCCGCGAGATGGACCGGCTTTGGCGTAGCATAGCGCTGAATTGGAGAGCCTCGCGCACCGTGGTGGTCTCTAAATGCAGATCTTGCTGCTGCACATAGCCGGTGCGTCTCGGGAAGCTGGCGGTGAAAGGGCGACCGTTGACTAGAATGTCACCGGTCACCACTCCGAGGGACGCTCTCTGGGCGATAACGTCGAGGAGCGTCGTCTTCCCCGCACCGGACACACCCATGAGAGCCGTGAGTGTGCCTGGCTTAACCCAGCCGCTGACATCGTCCAAGAGTCGTTTCGTTCCGCCTTTGACGGGAATATCATAATTGATCCCGCGCCACATCACAACGCTCTTGTGCTCCGGCAGATTGATTAGCCCATCTCCAGCGGTAGGTTTAAGATCGGCCGCGACAGGCTCGCTTTCGATATCGGTTTCTTGAAGGGAGCGAGGGGCACGGCCGGGGCGAAACACCAAGGTCTCCGCCTTAGACCGCCCAACGTGGTAAAACTCCGCGGCTAGTAGGTAAGTCAAGTGGAAGAAGATCATAAAGGCAAAGAGAATGCCGTAGTTCCGCCAGAGATGATCGTATTGGTAAGTGTAGTTGTCCTTGATAAACTCGTCGCCCAGGATAAATCTCTGACCCGGGAGTGCACCTACCGAGGCGCAAATGGCCGAGTTACCGGTTCCGTAGGGCGGGATGAACGCGGAGCACTCGAACTGATAGCCGTGGAACTCGTTGCTGACGAGGCCCTCGAAGGCGTAATAGATCGGATTGACCCAGCGGATCCAGGAGAACCACGGATGCATGTATTTCGGCGGTAAAGCGAAACCCGTGTACAGGACAATGCAGAGGACCGTCAGTCCAGCAACGCCCATGGCTGTCCCGATCGTCCTGGTAAGCCCTGCTACTGTCCTGAAGAGGCCCGACATGGTGAGAATCGCCGTCATCACGAAGAGATAGAACACGAAGAACTGAGCTGGCTCCCGGCGCAGGTTGGTCAAGAAATAGAGAACGAGACAGAATGCCGTGCAGCGAGCCAATTTGATGGGTAGATCGATGAGAACGCTGGCGAGAGCCTCGGTGAAGGGGTGAACGAAGGCGTATCTTGCCTGTTTCTCCACGATGGGTCGGTGGGAGTATAACAGCATAATCTCGTTGAGGGTGATGATAGCGTTCATGAGGATGGCGAAGAAGAGGACTGCGCCCTTTTGGAAAAAGGCGTTACTCGTGTTGGGCGAGTTGTAGAACATGGATCCGATGACCAGAGACAGGACAACCTGCACGACGACGGTTGACAAGGTCGTGGGTAGGTCGTTTCGCATCCGTTGATATGCCCTTGTAAGGCAAAGCCTGGTCTGCATGGACTTGGAGAGAAGATACGGGCTCGTTGGTCGAGAGAACCGCGCTTGTTGCTTGGTGTGAGTCTCTTGGAACTGGGCAAGTGCTTCGCCGTCGAGAGGGTACTTCTTTCGGTAGTCCTCAATTTCGACCACGAGCTGGCGGTAGTCTTCGCTCTGCCTCCAGTACTGCGAGAACTCCGCTGCGGTGCGTGGTACTTTCTCCTCCATCCCGGGGCGTGGCTGTCGCTCGCCGGGGTTTGTGAGCGAGGTCAAGAAGTTGGGAGCGATTTGCTGAGGATGCTTGAGCCAGCCCATTTCCTGAAAGTACGCGACGGCGCGGTCGGTAGGTCCGTAGAAGATTTCCCGACCCTCGTACAAAACGATCACCTTGTCGAACAACTCGTACATGGAATCCGAAGCCTGGTACGCCGCGACAGCGTGGCAGGATTTACCCATCGTGGCCGACAAACGCAGAGCATTAACGAACTGAAGAGCGGAGGCCGCGTCGAGGCCTCGGGTGCTGTTGTCCCACGCTGAGATGCGCGCACGAGAGAGGAACATCTCGGCAATACTGACGCGCTTTCGCTCTCCCCCGCTAACGCCGTGCACGAAGCTGTCGCCAACTTTGGTATCGACGGTATGCACGAGGCCAAAGACGGCCAGGACAACCTTGACGACGGTTTCGATGTACACGGACCGCGATAGGCCGCCGGGGCGTTGGTTAGGCGTGCGGGCCGATGCAGCAAAGGAGAGCGTCTCGCCGACCGTAAGATGGGGGAAGTGCTCGTCGACTTCCTGGTTGTAGGCGACGTCGCCGCGATACTGCTTGGTCATCTGCTCCATGCTGATTCCTTGGTAGTGGATGTTGCTTTCGGGCTCGAGTCCGAGGCCGGAAAAGTGCCCGCAGAGCGTCTTGAGGAAAGTCGTGCAGCCGCTTCCCGGACGGCCGAGGACGAGCAGCAACTCGCCGCTCTGGAGTAGGCCGTCAAACTTGTCGAGGATGCGCCGACGGCGGGCGGTTGGTCGGTCCTTGCCGCGGGTGAGCTCGGCCAGCTTGCGGAAGGGTAGCGTGAAGATGGATAGGACGGTTTCCTGGTATTGGAGAGCGGCGCCGGAGCCGCTCACGGAGAGATGTGAAAAGACTACGCCCTGGCGCTGGAGGGTGATTTCATCCTGGTTAAGGGATTGGAGCGCAGTTTGTGCCCAGCGGCAGTGATCAAACTGCGGGCTCGACGGATCTAATCGAGGGTCCACAGGGGTGTCGCCGTCTCGCGTCAGAATGCCTTGAGCTTGTAAGTCGTTGGCCAGGCGGGCGAGCGTGTTGGCGGATTCATGCTGGTTCTTTGGCCGGAGAGTATCCTCCCCAGAGGAGCCAGAGGCGGATTGTGCAGACATGATCAAATGTAGCCTGAGATGAGCGAGGGACTAAAGGAGTGGACGGCCAGGTTTGAAGAAGGATCGCAACGGGCAGTCTCCCAGAGTCCTAGGCCAGATGCCAATGAGAGAGGAGAGGCATGGGATCATGGGATGGCGGAAGGGGAAGTGGAAATCTCAAGAACAAAACAACTTTAATAGGAGAATGCCGGGAAACTATTAACATTCATAACGCATGTATCGGAGATTGACGTTGTGAAAACTTGGTTTGGATCGCCGCGCGGGCTCGGGAACCAGGGTTAACAGGGACCCGATCGTCCGGACCCGATCGTCCGGGCTCGTTCCGGAGCACTCGTTCTGCGCGGGCCGCACTATTTCTATCCAAAGAGTAAAAGGAACAAGGCAACTGAAGAAAAATTCACAGCTTTCGTCTTGAGTGCCATTATCGAGATATCATTGTGGTCATGAAGTGTCCGAGCTACGATACTGTTTAAAAAGAAAAAGGTGAGGGAAAAAAGAGTATCTGTTTGTACCAGAAAGGCACGATGCTTCTCCTTTTTGCTTCACCTTTACATGGTCAGGAGATAGAACGAAACGCCAAATACTTTCAAACCAGCTGATCGTTGGAGATTCCCTTGGTAGGGCTAGATCCCTTTCACTATCGACGAAACCAGTTTAGCTCTTGGTCGATGCGTGGGCCGGGATTCTCCATCTCTCCAGTAGTTGTCCTTCCTTGACATCTTCCACCCCGCTTTTGTTCACCAGATCCGCCACTTCTGCACGTCTCGGAGGGTCGGACTGAGATGGGCTCCGGAGGGTCGGACATAAAGATCAGAAGCATCCCGTATTCTAAAGGTCTAAAGCCATCAACGATTTCCGGGCTCCGGTCCTGTCAACCCGGTCCTATTCCGGAACACCATCGCGCTTCTCACCAAACAAGCCATTTTTACAAGGAACTTTTGTGGTATCTCTGTTATGGTGATGGACCGCGAACCATCTAGCAGCACTTTGCCGAGAGTTCCACTAAACCGGCGGAGAGACAAACAGCAGCTTTCATGCGTCTCCTGCAGGCAGAAAAAGTAAATGACGAATTAATTCAAACTTCATGAGCATGGCAAGTCGTCAGCGATAAGTTCCCATACTAACAAAAAGACCATCTTAGGGTCAAATGTGACCGCCAACGGCCGTGCCACGGTTGTCAGGTCCGGGGCTTCACTTGCACGTATCCCCCCATCAACCCTGCATCAGCACGTCCCAGGTCCGCCAACAGTCGATCAACCTTGGCGGACAGGCTTCTCCAGCTCGAAACCATGCTCACATCTGTGGCTGATATGGCTGGTGGTGGAGGAGGTTCCACAGCGATGCTTCCTTCATCTCCGAGGCGTAACCCCGGCGGTTTGACGGTCCCAGTTAACCCTTCTCGCGAATCAAACCTGCCCGAACCGGGCAAGCTCCGCATTGATTCGACCGAGACAATCTACGTCAGCGGCACGCATTGGACAGCCATATTAGAAAATGTATCTGAGCTACGAGAGTACGTTCAGCGACAGGATCAGGGCGGCACACCGGAGGACTCTGCCTGCGCTCTGGAATCCGCCGGCTCTGTGCCACGAGAACCTCGGGAGGGACCCGAGCTCTTTTCTGGGTTTATTCCAGAGGTATCCAAGGCGGAGTTGGTAAATGCTCTCCCCGATCGAGCGGTAGTTAATCGTCTTGTCTACCGTTATTTCAACTCCTGCCCTCTAGGTAATAATAACTTGGGATATGATCCGAGATGACAATCAACAACCAACTAACCTGCTTTTTTGCTAGGCCCATTTTCCGTTCACGGCCCATCGTTTCTTCGGCAGGTAAGCCTTGGTGCCTTGGTGGTTATTGACTTATTATTTCACCTCTCTCGTGAATCTCTCGTTGTTAATTGACGTTTGATTCTTCCAAAGTACGAGGACTTCTGGGCCGACCCTCTCCGGGCCGACACAATGTGGCTTGCCCTGCTCTATGGAATTATGTGTTTGGCGTCCTACAGCGAGGCGGGATCAACCGATCGATCTCAGGGCGACCCGGGTCTTGGCCAAGGAGGAGGGCTTCCTCAGCCAGTGTACCTAAGGCAATTGATACAATGCTTGGTTCTTGGAGATTTTACTTGCGGAGGGAAATACGCCGTCGTAGCCCTGTTCCACTACCTCCTCGTCGAACACCTTAGGAGACCTGACGCGGTCCCTGGAAATTGGCTTCTGCTGGGCATGATTCTCCGTCTGGCTTTCCGCATGGGCTACCACAGAGATCCGTCGCGCTTCCCCGAGCTGTCGCCCATGGAAGGGGAGTTACGTAGACGTCTCTGGATGTCGCTATATTCGTCGGATCTCCTTCTCTCTGCCCAGATGGGGGTGCCCCGGATGATCAAAGAGGGCCAGTGGGACACCAGAGCTCCTCGCAATCTCCTCGACACCGACTTCGACGAGACCAGCAAGGAGCTTCCGCCATCGAGACCCTCGACGGAGATGACTTCCATGACGCCCTATCTGCACACTTTTATACTGGTCAATATTATGGGCCAAATTTTCGACATGACGCTAGGCACAACCGAAGATCAAAATTCCGATCCAGCCGCCGAGGTCGATCGCCTCGATAGGCTTTTGCGGGACACGTACGAAGCTATCCCCGGCTCTATGAAGTTTACGTCCATGTCGCACAGCTTCTTGGCTTCACCACCGAACATCATGCGTCAGCTCAGCATGTCTTCCATGTTCCAGAAGGGCCTAATAACCCTGCACCGCTGGCGGGCCATGTCCAGGGGGGCGTTTATGGCCCCGAGTGCAAGCTCGGCGCAGAATAGGGCTACCGCTCCCGAAATTGCCAACTCCGTTCAGATCTGCGTTGAGGCTGCATTGAAGACGCTGGAGTACCAATACATCATGCATTTGGAAATGCAGCCCAATGGGGTTCTGTCTGGAACTTCGTGGATGCTGTCCTCTTCGGTGTCGCACGAATTCCTCACTGCGACGTCGGTGCTCTGCACGTACCTGTACAGAACGGTGACGGGTGTCGGGAGCGTGGAGGAAGCTAACGCTTTGATACAGGCCGATGAGTAGCTAACTGCTGTGAAGCAAAGTCTCGTACGCGCCGGCGAGATCTGGCAGGCAAAGAGCGCGGTCTCAAAGGATGCCGGGCGGGTGGCGGAAACGGTGGCTGCGCTGATGGGAAAGCTGGACAAGGTTAGTAGTGAGTCCCGTAACCACGAGGACATCGTTGTGCCGGATATACCCATCGAGTACCTACCCTACATGAGGAAGACAACTTCTTTCTGTCCCTGGGCATGAGGTTCTAGAAAGGATGCGTAGCTAGACTATTCCCATCTTCCTCGGTGGTTTGGTGAAGCTGTTGAAGAGAATTGGCTAGAGATCGAATCGATCGCTCCCCTGTGTGTTGAGGTTGGATTCTCGACCTAATCGTCTGCGGACCTTCCTGCGCCCCTGGCGAGTCTCAAGCCGGCCACGACGTGATCCCCCCTCGGGAGTGATGTTGGAGAAGTAGACATGAATCGTCGATGGATGACCCAAAGGATCGGGGCGGCGTTGTAGGAACAGGAGACACGTTGGATTCGACAGACTCCTTGTAGGACCACCAAGAGCTAAAGGTAAATGCGTCTGTGATATTCTACATTGGTTCAGTTGGGACAGCGACGGACCAAAGAAAAGGTTCACGTCAGTCTTTTTGAAGGCCCTCGTCTGAAGATCGAGCAGAGGTCTCTTCTGGGGGTCGCGCACACCATGCAGGACCTAGGATTGGAAGAGGACCCCTTCATGGCCCTTTCAGACAACGTCTCGTGCTGTCTTCGTATGATCGCGAAAATGGGCAAGATGGTGTAGATTCCATTCAGTCCCAATCGGATTCTTCGATGGGGTTCGTGTAATGAGCGTTTTCCATCAAGATCTTCTTTTCCTCCCGCTGTCTTGTCTTCCTTTTCTCTTCTTCCTTTCTATTTCCTTCCACCTTTTTTTTTCCCCCTCAATTTTAATCATAGAGACCCCCTCCCGATTGAGATGCCCAATTCCCCCCTCGGCCGTTTCTCTCGGGGCTCTGCCGACAATGATGCTATTCCCAACTATGATCTCCACTCTCCGACACCCAACGAGATAATCTCCGGGTAAAGAATCCCCATTTCGTTTTCCCACACAAACGAACCATCTTTTTTGGCTTAAACAACAGATCCCATGATAAACGATCGTCAATCATACGCAAAGAAAACCAAAACGGACATGAAACCCGCCGACATTTTGTCAAGTCAGGCCGCCAAGATGGCTGTCGCGGCACCAAAACTTCGATCGGTTTTGAGCCCTTTTTTATCTAAATACTGCCGGGCCGAAGTAAAAATTCTCTTGAATCGCACTACCAACGGAAAAAATGCAGTAAAACCATCTCCAAATCGCTTGAAAAAAGATGCTGCCCGTAGCACTTTTCCTTGGCCTCGTTGGCCTCGTCGGCCCCGCGATGGCTGTCTCCCCTCTCGTGGACCTGGGATACACCCGACTTCAAGGCGTGAGCCAACAGAGCGGCGTAACGCAATGGCTAGGCGTCAGGTACGCCGCGCCGCCGGTGGGCGAACTGAGGTTTTCCGCGCCCATAGATCCGCCCGCGACTGAGCAGGTTGTCGACGCGACGCAGGTAATGAAGACAACGTCCTTCTTCCTTGGTGAAAAGGCTCCGTTGTAATAACAAGTGTAGTTCAAACCAATTTGTCTCCCGAGGAGTCCGAACGACTTTACGATGCAGCCGAACCGTCGCTTCACGGTGACGGAAGACTGCCTTTACCTCAACATCTTTGCGCCTACAGGAGCCACGGCCGAGAATCCCGTGCCGGTGATGTATTTCATACAAGGCGGCGGGTTCGAGTCGAATTCGAACGCGAACTTTAACGGGAGCGCGCTGGCCATGTTTGGGGATATCGTGGTTGTGCAGGTGAACTATCGGGTTGGGCCGTTTGGGTTCTTGCAGTCTGAGGAAGTGAAGGAAAGAGGGAGCTTGAATAACGGGTTGAAGGATTTGATCCAGGGGTTAAAGTGGCTCCAGGCGCACATCTCCGGAGTGAGCCTTTCTCTGTCTCCATCGCTGGGTGCTAAAAATTAACACACTGTTTAGTTCGGCGGGAATCCCGACCAGGTCGTGATCGCAGGCGACTCAGCCGGCGCTACATCCATCGCCCTCCTCCTCTCCGCCTTCGCAGACAACGATCCCAACCTGTTCAAAGGCGTCATAATGGAATCCGTCTCTCTCGCCACCGTCCGCACCATGTCCCAAGGCCAAGAACAATACGCCTGCCTGGTCTCGGCCGCCGGCTGCTCCTCCTCCGCCGACACCCTCTCCTGTCTCCGATCCGTCAACGCGTCGGCGCTCCAGACCCAAAACTGCCAGTTTAACCCACACCTCGATGATGACCTTGTGCCGGCGCCCATGCTGGATCGGTTCGCTGAGGGGAAATACCTCCGTGTGCCCACGATCGCGGGATCCTGCACCGACGAGGGCACGAAGGGCGTTCCGAGGGACACGGACAGTGTCGAGGCGGCGCTCAAGTTCGTCAACGACCAGGCTTCTGGAGCGTTGAGTGATGACTCGCTCGCGCTCATTCGCGAAACGTACATCGACGTCGAGCAGCCCGTGTTTAACAATTCGGGAAAATTCTGGAGACAGTTGGCGAATGCGCACGGAGACTTCCGTGCGCACTGCGTTACGGCCAAGCTCCAAGATGCGCAGGCCCGTGACGGCGTGTTGACGTGGAATTATCGGTACGGCGTCCTCGACGAAGAGCAGGAGGACCTCGGCTTCGGAGCGTACCACACCGTCGAGCTCAACGGCGTGTTCGGACCGAACAATACCGACGGAGCGCCGCCGAAGAGCTATTCCGCGTCCAATGCGCCCATCGTCCCCGTCACCATGGCATACTGGGCCAAGTTTGTCCGATCTCTCGATCCTAACGCCGAGACGGCAGATTTCGTAACGCAAGTAGAGAGGGCCGACATGCCTACGTGGATGCCCTGGACGACGGATGCGAAGCAGCGCTTGCTCTTCCAGACGGGGAATACGAAGATGGAGGAGATGCCGCGGACGCAGCAGGATAACTGCGTGATGCTCGATGCTATGCTGCCCGCGATAGAAACGCCGTCGGATGCGAAGGGTTCTGTGCAGCTCAGGCAGGTCACTGATGCTTCTGCTGGTGCTGCTGATGGTGGTGACTCGCCGGTGCAGAGCGGTGGCGTGGTTGCAATGGGAAGGCAGTTTTCGGGCGTGGTCCAGATTGTCGGAACGTGCCTTGCGGTTCTGGTTTTAGTGTATTAGCTGTCGCCCTATTATTTATTTCTCCGGTCGCCAGACTTGGGCCTGGTGTGTTATGTAGAAAGAGTAGATTCATGTCCGCTGTCAAGATGTCATTGTCGCGAAATTATTGGCCCCAGAACAAGGGCATCGTAAGGGCTTCGTACATCGAGTGTGAATGTGTCGTGTTTGGTGTTGCTGTGATCTCCATGTCGCCCAGCAATTTGGCAAGGCAGACTCGGCACTGGTCACATTCGAGAAATGAAATGCGTTGCCTCTCCGGAGAACAAGCGCTTCTGGCAGGGTTGATTTCGGGATTGTCCCGCTTTCGGCTCTCGAATTTGGCCAAAAGTGGCTGTGTCGAGGCCAAATGCGTCATGGAAGGTGCGACACTTTGGTCAGCAACATCGCGGAACTGGCAAGGAATTTTAAGCCCCTTGGAACGAACGAAGCAATCTCCTCCGCGGGGCAGACTCACCACTCCGAGACAGCCTCATCTACGACGAGTTTAAATAGAGAGAGGGCGAAAGAGAAGAAGACCAAGAGGAAGGATAAAACAAGAGGGAGACATCGCCCTTACAACGAGCCCATCAATCATTCCACCCAAGTCCGCCGCGTGAATCACAATTGATCCATCATGTCTCGTCCACCCCCGCCTGAAGCCCGCGCTCGAGAGTTCGACGAGACCCTCACGGCCGGCTCCAAGACCGTCTCCTACCTCGAAGTAGCTCGATATATGGCAGATGTAGAGGTAAATAAAACAAGACCAGCCCGCCCCTCCTCTCCATCTAGCGCGCCCTTGAGGTTCATTCCTCTCATCGCCCTGTCTTAAGACTCATCATTTTCGACTCCTTTCATGCATGACCTCCTGGCTGACCAACAAACATAAAGGCCCGTCTCCGCAAAGAAGACAAAACCAAACTCATGGCCACCCTAGGCTCCATGAAACCCACCTCCACCTGCGAAGAAATCAACGCCGCCAAGGATAAGTGCAGGCTCCTCCTCAGCAGCGAACCGGGCCTCCTCGCGCGCTTCGACGACTTTCTCAAGCACGCAGCCATAGCAATGGGCAAGAAGGTCAGCGGCGATACCGAGCGCCGTGGGCAGCCGTCGGGTTCTTCGTCGACGTCGCCGTCGGCCTCAACGCCAGGGGATAGTGCGAGGAGTGGGAGTGATTTGTGAGTGAGGTTTGTGTGAATTCATGGGTGATTGGTTTGGGCTTGGGTAGTCTGGACTAGTTTGGTTTGCTTTTCTTCCTCTTCTTGTCTTTTCTTCCCATTCCCTCCTTTCGATTGGGAGGTTTTGACAGAGTGGCGGAGATGGCTTTTGCTCTCTCCGAAGGGAAGTTCTGGTTTCATAGCTCTAGGATGGAAAAGAATAGTTTGATATCACGAAAATGGGCAAACACTCGTCTACTTTTTCTCTCTTGAATATATTGGCAAAGTGGGTAGATGCAGCCCGCAGCTTGTCAGATGGGATTATCCATTCATCGGGTGGTAATCGTAATCGTTTTGCTCGCAGCATGCGGCGCACATGGAAAACACAAGAGTCGCCACAAGAAGACACCAATACACTCGGGTTTCTTCACTTACCACCCAGACATACGTGGAAAGCTGCCAGAAGCAAAGTGCTGGGCAGGTTTTAATCGAGCCTGAAGGCGAAGGCCTACTCGGTCTCAGCACGGGGAGAGAGGGCAGTGTCGTGTGGTGTGAGCTTCCTTCTCTCGATGCCCAGGTCTGGCTCGACTTGATTGGGGGGAACGACATTGGATGGTGACATATTCTGCCACGCCGCGCGTAGGAAGGCGGGGAAGAACGTTCCTGCCCAGTCTTGGTGCTGACCGCAAACAAGCAAAATAGCCTTCTGCTCCTTCCCTGTTAAAATATACGCGATACTTCAGCATGACGCAGCCTGCAAGTCGCAGCCCGCAAGTTCCAAGTTTGGGCAGGAGCACCTTGACTGGGTTAACATGACTAAACAAGCTCCTGTCCCGTTGTCGGTTGCGATTGTATCATCGAAACGGCATGTGAATTTTGGAAGCCTGGGCAAAACAAACACTGGTGGCTTCAAATTCCACGAGAACCCATTTCCTCTCTCCCAGTTTCCGCGCTTTTCCGCTCCCATCAACACTACCACTTCACCAGAACGCTGTACTATAATGGAGACATCCACCCAGGAGGACGTCGGGCGATCGATCGTATCACGACTGGGAGAGGCCCAAGCAAATCGACTAGAGGCACTACTGAGCAAGCATCCAGATGCCTTGGCCAATATGCTCTCTGACTAGTTGGAAGAGGAACCGGTCCTCTCCTACATCACTGACCTGGAAACCAGGCGTGAAATTTTCCTAGAGCTTGACAGGCTATCTAAGGATTATGAGGAACCCGAACTAAGTGCTGTGGCGCTCGGCATTATCATGGTCGCCCCGATTGCGCAGTTGCAGGAACGTGTCGGAGAAACGAAGAGTGCCCTCGAAAGTATTTCCGATCCCGAACCCAAGAGGATGCTCGTCCATGGCCTGTTAGACACTCTGTGTGAAAGAATCGTCAGAGGAATGAAGGCCTGTATGTGTTCTTTTTCTTTTTCTTTTTCTTTTTCTTTTCTTTTTTCTCCTGGAAGCATATCAGCACCCTTTGTTCTCTGTTCTCTGTGTGAAACTGTTCGCTAAGCATACTTCTTCGCCTCTAGTCGTCGTCAAACCCGGATCTCAAAAGAAGTCGGCGTCGGTGCCAGAGTCTCGGAAGCGGGACGCCCCCTCAACCTCCTCGCCCAGAGAGAATCCGATGAAGAAACCGCGGGTTTCTTCGGAAAGGCACTCATTAACCGAATCAGACATCCCCCCTCTGACATCCGACCCTCCCATCACTATCACCGCCAAACTCGTGAGTGCCAGTCACTTCTCCACAGCGGAGAGCGTATTGTTTTAACATTCAGATGCAGTGCAAACAGAGAGATAACTGGAAGTGTGTGCTTACTGGGATGCCTGATCCCGAAGCGGCCCATATTTTCCCCTATTCGACGACGGAAAAGAAGAACTTCGCGGATCTTGGCAACATGCTTCGTCCGTTCTGGGGCAGAGACCAGGCCAAGGCATGGTCAAAGTTGTTCAGAGACCCGGAGGTTATTGAATCACCACTGAATCTGATCTGCCTGAACCGCCAAATGCACTGGTGGTTTGACAATGCGAAGATGGCCCTTAAGCCGCTGCGTAGGTCTCCAGACGGTTCTGTGGTCGTTCAATTCCATTGGTTGAAGAGCAATGATCTCAAGCCATACAGCACTCTGGGCAAACATTGTCAAAACCCCTCCTTCGACGACATTATGTCCAATGCCGGTCTCACGCAAAATAGTAGCTGGGGACAAGGACTAGCACATCGCACGAGCGGGCTAGAAATCAGAACCGGGCAGACGTTCATCCTAAAGGCCGAGAGCCCACAAGAAGCCCGAAGCTTTGAGCTCCTACAGCTTTCCTGGGACCTCCTTCGCGTTGCTGCCATCTGCGGCGTGGCCGAGTTAGCCGACGACATTCTCGATGGAGAGGATGAGGACGACGAGGGCAACAGCGCTGGGATCCGCTCGGAAATATGGGAGGAGCATGAACGCGACCGGTTGCGGCGCTGGGTTGCGGAGGTCGAGGCGGAAGCAGGAGAAGCACAAGACGAGCCCGAGAAGAATGCCAAGCACCCACGCTAGGAGCCTGGGAACATCCTTGGAGGGTTGGTTGGGACAATGACGTGTTGGCTCGTCTTTTGCTGTGGTAGTTTGGAGTACTTGAATGGAAAGAGGAGGGAACAAAAGTTCGTTGAGGCTGAGGTAGAAGGGCGGATCGAGAGCAGAGGAACGTCTCGAAGGCGACAAAAACGCAATGAAGCTTAACCTTGATGCTGGGTTCGACGAATCCCCACGACGAAGTGGAACTCAAAAAGCTGCTGAGCCCACATGGAGCCCCCACACCCAAACTCCTTCGTGCGTAGAGAACTGAGGCCATTTTGGTTTGTGCCCCGCTCCTGCCATCAAATCATGTCGTCACTGCTACGCACTTGATCAAACAATTTTTATCGCGATGAGCTCTCGGCAGCTCAACCCATTCTCGCGTCGCTCGTCCGTCCGTAAAGCTTCACCTCTACCACGCCCCATTAAATCGACTCATCATATCCCAATCCCATCAACATCCCCATTATCATCATCACAATGTCTAAACACGCCATCACAGCCGATCTCCTCTCCTCAAACCCTTCCGCCTTCCAGAAAGCCACCCAATCCAACTTTCTCAAATCCGCCGCTCTCGGCAAGACCCCCAAAGACGTCCTAGGAACATGGCTCGCCAATGACCGCCTCTACATCCATAGCTACATCAAAGCCATCGGCCGCCTCCTTACCATCCTCGATCTCCCCCAACAAGTCCCCAACCCTGCCGATCGCGACCCCGCTTCTATTAAGTTGCTGGACTGGATCGTTGCGTCGATGGTCAACATCCGCCGTGAGGAAAAGTTTTTCATCGACGTGGCTAGGAAATTCGGTATCGAGGTTGGTCTGAGAGCGCGGGGCGGTGGCAAAGTCGAAGATGCCGATAAGCTCGAGGGTCTACGCCGGTATGAGGGGCTGTTCGGATCCCTTGAGGCTGGGCCTGAGATTCTTCCTTGGCTGGAGGGTGCTGTTTTGTTCTACGCTACGGAAAAGTGTTATCTCGATGCGTGGACTTGGTCCAGGGCCCAGCTTGTCGAGCAGGACGCGAGTTTGGACGCTGACGGAGGCGCCTTGAGGACAGAGTTTATCAATAACTGGACTTGTGACGAGTTTGTCCAATTTGTGAAGGATTTGGGGGATATTATCGACCAGGGGGTCGAAGAGCAGGTTGCTATTCATGGGGAGGCGATTAAGAAGGAGTTGTTTGAGAGGGCGGTCAAGGTTTGGTCTGCAGTGTTGTCGGCTGAGGAGGCCTTCTGGCCCGAGATGCCTGCAACCTCTTAGGCAATATTATCCAGCTCAAGTCTTTTGTTCCTCGGTGGGAATACTGTCCCCGGCTTTCTGGTGTATCCCACAGACTGCCTTCTTTTCTGCTTCCCTCCCCGCTCCCACCCTTCTTTTCCTTTTTTTATTCTTTTTTTTTTCGCTCTCTTCTTTTTGGGAGGGGGGTGGGCCAGTAAGGGCACTTAGGCGAATAGCGGGAGAATCTCTCGTCTATGGATGTCTTCGTTTTCTCAATATTCCTTATGCTCTACGTACGTGTGCTGATTTCCAATGTTGAATGAGCTTTATTCTGTACTCTAATAGTTCATCGCTTCCAACAACTAAACGAGAACTGTAACTGAACGTGAAGTACATAGTAAGCAATATCAATTCTCCTTCTCTCGCCGGAAAGAAGGGGAAGGAAGCGAGGCTGAGACATTCTTGGTAGTATTATTACACTACGTGGAACAAGCCAGATGTGTTTTGAAGCCGCACCAGCAACGGGTTACCGGAAATGTAGGCACCGATCCGGGGGTGTGGCAAAGGTTTATCGATGCGACCAATATCCCAATGGCCCGAACTGCTCAAGGCCACCGTATATTCATTCAATTACCGACAACAGAGTCAATAAATGGTGCGACGATTGCGTTGCAGCAGGGAAGGGAAAGAATTGAGATCGGAATAGGGACGGAGGACGTGATAAGGCTGTATGATGTAGAGTATTCTTCCATGTGATGGAAAAAAACTGAATAAGTGCGGCTACGGGAGAGAAGTTGCACATCAGGGGATGAAAATAAAACAATAAGAAAAAAAAAACAGTGAAAGAAAGGCATAAAAAATGGCACTCTTAAAACAACTTGCATTGAGCAGCCGCGGCTATTAGTCAACGCCAAATATCCATGTCCACCTCGTGTCCGACGCTCTCACACGCTAAGATATACTCCTTGATGCCCTTCCAGTCAGGGTTTCCCAACGTATTATCAAGCCAGACACGGCAACGAGCCTCGAGATCCCGGTAGTGGCTCTCCGAAATAGGAGGAGTCCTCCGATCGAGAGGCCCAAGTGTATCCTTAACTTGCCTGAAGATCTCAGTAAACTCACTCGATGAAGCCCGTCCTGTCCAACCGTTTTGATTAACCGCCTCTAAGGCTCCTGCCCCCGGACTAATGGCCCCGCGCCCTTCTCCGAGCTCTTTGCGCACCTTTTCAACCTCCGAGCAACATCTCGCCTGGTCGAACGGATCGACTCCCGAGAAAATGAAATGCAGACAAGTTGCTAGGTCGAAATGATCCTTCCGGGCATCGATTGAATAATCGGGGTGTGAGCGGGAAACGGCAGAGCCGAAGTCGAAAAGTTTCAGGCGATTCGTGCTATCGACGCCGAGATTTCGGACGGCCAGATCCCCGTGTATCCAGCGGAGCTTCTCGAGCCAGCTGACCGCGCCGAGGAGTTCCAAAGCCCAGTGATGTCGGTCTGCTTCGCTCGATCTGGGCCACGGCACTTGCAAAGGAACAAGTCGCTCTAGGAAAAGACAGTTGGGCGCATCTGTCTCGAGTCTCCAGGCAATATTGGGGTGGGAGCGTGTCTTCAAAGATTCGTATACGGCCAATTCTGTTTCCAAGGAAACAAAGCTTCTGAGTGCGAGATCCAGGTAGTGATGTGTCTTCTCATCCTCGAGGACGGGGTATTGAAATGGCAATTTTAAGACAATATCATGGTCAATGACGTATACAAGACCCTGGGACGGCCCAATACTTAGACATTCCCCGGGACGATCGCGGAATGGAAGAATGCTGCGCATTTCAACCGAACAAGGACTTGATGAGTGTGGTGGCGAGATGGACCATCTTGCAGAACTCGCTGGGACGAATTTATTTCGGCTGGTAGGATGAGGGTGTATTGGGATTTCTGAAACCGTAGATGGAGTATATATTTTGGGAAGACTTATTATCGAACATTCACATCTGCCGGTTGAATCAACATCTCACGGAAGCGTTGTGGCGATGGTCTCTTCCAGTCTTAAGTGCCAAGTGGGGTATTATCAAACGAAACGATACCTGATCGTGCCACGTGATTAAGCACGTCCTGCTTGGGACGGCGGTCTTGTGACTCTAAATGTTATCTCCAGTAAGGATTCTGATCCAGGTTCCCAAAAGGAAGAAAGAAAGAAAGAAAAATTCAACATTAAAATTAACACGCTGTCATTAAGTGCTGATGGCAGCTTCTTATAGATTCTATGCTATGAACCGATGGACCCAGCCACACTGAGACGGAACCTCGCTCCCAAATCCATCCAAACTTGCTCGGTCTGGAGTCAGGATTGCGAGACGTCAGGAGACGTCATGACAGCAGAGGCCACGGCCGCCCCACGCTTTATCCGCTTCTTCTAACGAGCCCACATTTCGGCGGCGGCGGCAGGATCTGGCTTCGGGACCGGGGTCGGGCCATCGTTGGTACACTCTCTTGAAAGCCAATGTGTCCTACGGGCATGAGGCTCTAAATCTTTGGGGTAGGCAGGATTCTGTGTCGTGAAGCCGATCGTATGGATGACGGCGGCGAAAAGCGGAAGAGCACGGGCCTATGTGTCCTTAATACTAGACTTGAAGAGCCACCTATGTAAGTCGAGTAGTTGAAGGCATCGTGGTTGCTCGGGGCGGTCTGGATGCTAGTTGGTTCTCGGATATATCCCGCCAACTCTTCCGTCGTATTCTTCTGTCGTTCCTTCTCTTCAACAGCCGTTCATGCCAGTGCTGGTGTCAAAGTCCTGCTGTCCCGGCTGGAGTTGCTGCACATGCATTTGCTGCGCGTGTTGCTTCTGCCTCTCGTGCTCCTATCGGCTGTCTCACGGGCGCTGCTCGTACTCGTACCTTCGGCGTTTAATTTCCTTCTCGTGTTCATGCTGCCTGCTCGGCTGCACATGTGTTTGTGCTTTTGGTGTTGGTTTTGGTGCTGGCGGGTGACACCTGCGGTGGTGGTGGGAGTGGTGTTGTTGCTCGTCTTTGTACCGGTGGCTACGGTCCACAGTTTCTGCAGCAGGATTTGCAAACAGAACTGGCGCTCACACGATGCTGGGAAATGGGTAAATTGTCCCCGGCAATGAGCTCTGTCAAGAGTCCCATTGCTGGATTTCGGTGTGTTCGGCGAGTTATCTTGGCAGTTGGGGCAAGGAGCAAGAATCAAAAACGAAACCACAAAAAGAGTAATGGGGCCTATGATTATGAAAGGAGAAAAACCGTGGCAGCTGCTGCAGAGTATCGATGGCGATGATAGCGACGGCGATGGTGATGAAGATGGTGATGAAGGATTGTTCGAGAAATCGAGACAAAATATGTTCCGAGGAGAAGGCCCAACAAGAGCGCTCCTCGTGCACCCCAAACATGGAAAGAAGGCTGGTTTCGTCGCTGTCAATAAAGAAGGAGGGATAGACAAAGACAGAAGGAAGCGTGACGACAGGAACAGAAAGCGCTGGAGTCAGAGGAGGAAGGACGGAAGAAATGAAAGCAACAGGGACCGACCCCAGCCACATGATACAGCCTCTTCTAAGAGCCTCTTCTAAGTAAGATTAATATTGATTTGAAGCCATCAAGATTGTTGACAGGGCAGATCGAGATGATGATCAAGAGCCCTCTTTCCTGTTCCCTTCCCACCCAGTCTGTGGTAACTAGAATACTAGCTGCTGATATAACTTTTGGAAGTCTCCTCCCTCCCTCCCTCCTCTGCCCTCCCTCCTCCTTCCTCTCTGCCTATAACTCTTGGCCAGCATTCACTGCTCTGGTGGACTCAGCCACTACTCCCTAAAGCCGTCGGTTATCGACTTCAGAATCCGCTACAGCTCTTCGTAGCCTGATAGCCTTCGCCTCGGCCGTTTCGAGTACGTGCAACGCTTGGTGACTTTTCTCGGCATCTTGTTCTGCCTGCCTAGCAGTTGCCAGAGTTTTTCTTTGCGTAGTGCGGAGATCTCGATCTCGGCCCCCCTTCCTTTTGACCAGCTGTCGATCGGGGTGTGATGATGGGAAAAAACGCAGCCAGATTGCCACAAATAATGTGACTGCTATGATAATGGCCGTGCAGGCCAAGCTCGTGCAGACCCAGCTCGTGCGAGACCATGCATCTGATGGTGGGTTGCTGGCGATAGCCCCGTCTGCTGTAGGAAGCGGATCTTTAGTGTTGCCGTCTACAGGCACGGACGGGTGATAACCATGGTCATCGTCCCCCGGACGGTGGTAGTGGTGATGGTGGTAGTGGTGGTGATGATGGTGGTGATGTCGCCGGTGACAGGATTCCACCTCGACTTCCACGTCCCCTCTTCCTTCCGGATAGGGGTTCTTATGAGTAGTGTAAAGAAGAGTTTTTAGAGTGCAGATCGGTCGATGTGCTATATCAGGTTTTGGCAGGTAGTCTTCCGAGAATTGACAGTCCTGAGAAGAGATGGTTTATGGACCACGTCAAACGACGAGATGAACCTTGGCTGAATACTGACTGAAAATATTAGTTAATAATGGACTGGAATGGCCACATGCCTCAACAGTTATGAGGACCCAACGTGGCAGCTTTGCTGTAGATGGACGTCGAGGTTGTTGTAAGGGCCCATGTGTATAGTTCGAGGCCCGCGGCATCGCCGGCCTCATCGCCTAGCTCGGGATAAGACCGGTGCTTTGGTTTCCCCGAGCTTCGATGCAGCCATCAATTTCAAATCAACGGCACCCTTGTCGCGGGTTGCCATCCGGGCCTCAGAGGACGGCCCTAAGGGTGTCAAGATGCCAATCAACAAAATAGCGACTTGTAAACCAGATGATACAGAAAAATCGATTACAGAAAAATGAGGTAAAAAAAGATTAAAAGGAAAGATCCTTGGACGCACCCGGAATCGAACCGGGGACCGCCTCTATGCTAAAGAGGAATTATACCACTAAACCATGCGCCCATTTTCTTGGTGATGGTCCATCTTCCAAAGAGCTACAAGTAGACGGCGCTACGAAGTAGGGCAGTCCGAAATAAGGCTCTTGCTAGCTCATTGCAATGGAGGTCGGGCATGGGAGGCGAGACGGTGCTGAGAAATGCCCGTGGACCACTGCCAAACTCTGGCCCCCATGAAAAGCGATCTTCGCAATTCCTTGGTATCTTTGGAATGCGCTATGCGCATGGCAAGGACAGACATAGGACGAAGCGAAGAAGCCGAAAAAATATTGCCAATAAATGCCACTAGTTGGAGCTCTCCTAGAAGCGGATTCCCTACTAATTTCTTTAACTACCTTAATATTAACTATAACTCCAATCGGTTGATAATAATAGATAATAGTAACGACAACCGTGTTTATAAGGAAATTGAAATAAGTTTTCACTGATGGTTGTTTAGACTATAATTTGTGTGATCCATCAGTCTCCGTATTACGGTACGCGGCATCATGAATGGCAGGATGGTAGTTCTTCAGAGAAAGATAAAGATTTCACTCTGGCCATCCCGTTCAGATTTCGTATCAACTCGGAGGTTTTACTCAATCGATGAAGAGCCGGCCATTAACTGAGTGAGACCAAGTAGAGCTAGGGCCCGGTGGGCTGAGTGTGGCATCAGAATCGCTACAGGTCACCAGGACTAAAATGAGGAATGGGCTAAGAAGAATCTCTATCTAGGCTGAGCAGTTTGAAGGAAGATCTTAAGGAGCACCGAACTGGAGTGAGGATGAGGATATAAAAGGTGGGCATGGTCTAGAAGAGAGAAGGGGATGAATTATCCATTAGTGCTCAAATACAAACCTACACTTGACCTTTATGTGTCCTACTATTCCCCTTCACTCTATGTCATGACCCTCCTTACAAGGTCCCTCAACTTCAGGTGGCGCACTGGTAATCTGGGCCTAATCCCGATATCGCCGTTTCCTAGAAGCCTTCCGCTTCCGTTGAAAATTAATGCCCAGCGCTCGTCCGAGATCCTATAACTTCGTTAGCACGACGTGAAGCTGCCAACATCATTCGCGCCTCACCTCAAGCGTCATTGATGAGTTTTCTTTGGTCTCCGCGTCAAAGGTGAGTCTTGCAAGCTGTTTCTTCTCTCGCTGGAGGGTGATGATATTCTGCAAACAGTTAGCTGGGGTTTAAGCCAGAATGTATCTCAGAGTTGAGTACCTGCTCGACAGTATTCTCCAAGAGGTATCGGAAAACGGTGACTTCTCGGCTCTGCCCCATGCGGAGGACTCGTGCAATCGCCTGTTCTTCTACCGCCGGGTTCCACTGAGGCTCGACGATGTGCACTTTGTTGGCAACTGTGAGGTTTAATCTGTTTCGAGGTAGGTATTAATTGATCTGTCTTATCTTACCAGAGGGATGGTCGGTTGAGATGGACGTACCCAAAAGCACCAGTTCCGATAGTCATAAGTAGCACAAGTAGTTGGGGATCTTCCTTGAACGCCCTCAGGTGTTTCGATCTCTCTGCGTAACCCACCCGGCCGTCTACCTGGCAGTGTGGAATCTTTGCTTGTTCGAGCAGCTGAGAGAGGAGGTCCAGTGTCTCTGTCCAGAATGAGAAGATAATGCTGGCTAGGTTAGCGGGAGGCCACTGAAGGTAAGGATAGAATACACTTACCTCTTGTCTTGAGGCCCGCTGCGCGCTACATTTTGGACGACAGCAGAAAGTTTCGTCGAGAAGCCGCTGAGTGGGACAGGATTTCCCTGTATTGCGGGATCATGATCCATCGCATCGGAGGCCATGCTTGTATCGTCAGATCTGTCATCTGAGTCGCTTCCCTGGCTGTCTGTGGAGCCTGGGGTGGCGCAAGACAAATCCAATGGTCTGCCGCACTCTGGACAGAACGAGCAGTCGTCCAGAAGCGTGAGATTATCTTCGCTCGTAGTCATACAGCGCTCGCATCCGGTTTCCAAATGCAGCAGAGACGCCTGGGTATCTTCAACTGATGAGAATGTCCCAGCGTTACAGAGCATGCGCATCTTGAGCATTGCTATGAAAAGCTTATTCCTGACCTTGACGACATCACCCTTGCAGGTGAGAGAATCGATTTCCCGCTTTGTCGTATCCAATACCAGATTGTGAAGTCTTTGCTCTTCAGGTGAAAGTGAGAGCACAACCTCTTCTCGTTTCGAAGGTGGCAGAGTTAGAAGCTTCTCAGTCCTCCGCAAACAGTAGGCCTTCAGGTATTTTCGAAGGGGCCCTGCGAAATTAGGGCCGCCTTTCCAGAACGGGTCCAGAACGTGTTTCTGAAAAGCTACTTTTGTCGAAAGGGGCGGAAGCCGGAGGAATTGAGCCAGGGAGGCCAGATCCTCCAGTTTATTCTGGATGGGAGTGCCAGTGAGACACCACCTGCTCCTACTGGAGAGGCTTGCTGCTGCCCGAAATTGCTTAGAACTGGAGTTTCGAACCCAATGGGCTAGATATCGTCAGATATTGGACTTCAGCTGATGAGAAAAAAAAATAGCCTAGAGTCTGTACCTTCATCTAAGACTACGCGATACCACTCCATTTGCTGGAGGATGCCTTGGCCAGCGTGGTCCGCGGCCAGCGTTCCATATGTAGTCAATACCACGTAGACTGATCTCAGAGCCCCCGGATCTCGGGGCCGATCGGGACCGTGGAAGTTGACAGAACTGAGAACTCCTGGGTAAAAATGGCTATGGAGATTAGCAGCTGGACATCGAAGGTGAGCGACAGCATTATTTACGTTTGTATTTCCGAACCCCAACTTTCGAGAAGCTCTGCAAATGATTAGAACATTTTCAACTGTATGGCCTCTCCGACTTACGAGCTGACGATACAATGACTAGGGTTGCTTTCGTGCGAATTTTGGCCTCCACGTATTCACCTTCGGGCATCTCGTAAAAGTTGCCAAAAGTCTCTGCTAGGGCCGCGGAATGCAGGATCGCAGTGAGGGTAGTAAGCGTCTTTCCGAGTCCCATTACATCCGCGATCAGCCCGCCGAAAGAAGCAGATGGCGCCTCTTTGGTACTGGCGAGTAATCAGCCAATGAATCCATTAAAAGAAGAGAACGACGTTTGCATACGGACTCGCGATGCCTTGGCGTAGCTGTGACGAGGGCTGCCGGCAGAATCCTTCATCTTCCCTTTGAAGAATAAAGCGCAACCCATCCTCCTGATGTCTACGTTTTTTTTTCTCTTTTTAGCATAATCTCTCCAGTTGATCGCTCTTTTTGGCTCCAATACTTACTTTTTGAGGGTTGAGGTGAGCCCAGCGGGTAACACTAGGCTCTTCTCTCCGGCCACATCTGCCAGAGACTCCAGTATATTTTCAACCTCTTCAGAAACCTTGAGCTTCAGAGCCCTTGGAGACTCATTCCCCATGCCTATGAAGTCATTCATATTTACCTTGTCGCCAGGAAATATAAGGAATTGTGGGTTGTGGTACACGACCCCGGCAGACAACGATCTGGGATGTTGGAGATACGCAGAGGCTCTTGATAGCTGAGATGCCACGTCGTCTGCGGTCGACCTTAAGCCAAAGATGTTAACGGACACATCAAATGTTTTCAATACCTGCTTGCTTCCCCTCTGACGCTTCGTGAGAGCGCTGGACTGCACGACGGCCTCAAATCGAACCATTGGCGTTCCCCTGAGAGCGTTCAACTTGGAGATGGTCCGGGTATCCAAGACTGCAAACTCGGCGCCTGTTTCGGAGCAGAGTACATAATAGTAGCTTTTCGCCCGTAAACAAAAATGCGTGAATGGCGAGTCACTTTCGGTAGCGGGCAAATGGCATGATATCCCGGTTTTGCCCAGGACCTTTGCCGCCGCTTCATATAACTGATGATAAAGCGTCAGAGATGATAATTGAGTTTTAGTAACAAAACCCATGCCTTACCGCGCCATAACAGATTTCGTCGCCAAACAAGTTGGGGCCAGGAGGACATTCAACTGCTCCCACCGGCCCTGTCTTCGACTTGTCAACTGCACTTGACTCTCCAAGATGTCTCAAGGAGCTTATAAAGGTCAGTGGATGGCCCGACGACTAGCTCGTATAGAAATATTAAATGGACTAGGACTGCCTACGTTCCAAGGCCATCTCGGTCTCCGTTTTCAAGTCTCTTAATAGTCAAGAGCGGTGTTTCGTCAATTTCGTTGTGGCTGGTTTCACCTTGGGTGACAGGCCTCATCGCAAGCACCTTATTCATTTTGCTCTGCAGTAACAGTGTCGAGGTGGAAAATGATCTGGGAGAGTGGTGGTTGGCGGAACTACTGGCAGCCGAACCAGAGCCTCGGGGGAATTAAATAAATGCTCTGGCGAGGCACACCGCTTGAATGCCCCTAGCCAAAATGTACTGTTGAGGCAGGGCTTTTTCTTGATTGCCATACCAATGGGATAGGGCCCAAGGGGTGGCCAACGTGTGACAGCGCAACAGCTGGATGGACTGGCTAAGCCGCCGCCACGAAATGCGGCGTCATGCATGAACCTGGCATCTCACACGCCTCCCTGCAAAATAGAAATCTCCACGCTGACCTACGAATTAAGAGGTTTGGGGCGGAGGTGCCTGGAGCCGTGAGGAGCTCAGCCCACGATCCGTATATAGTGTCAGGAGTTGGGACCAAGGCATGGGTTGGGTTAGGTGATGAGACCCCGGGAGGGCAAGGACGGATCCTGATAATGGGAGATTGGACGCCCTTGAGTGACTGTTCGATGTATTGCTTGGGACGATCGCCTGGCCAGCCCGCCCCTCGCCGCGCTATGGCGCACTTCATCTGAGAATTGCGAAGGTCCGAACCGAGCAATAACTTCATACAATCAATCACTCTAGGGACACATGAAGACCATGGCCATACTCGCTGGTAAATTGGGCTAGCTTGTTGTTTTGTGCACATTTCCTTTTCCTTCAAGTCCTGCATGAGTGCCCAACACACCTCACTCGAGGAAAGATGTGCAGGTACTCCGCCACAAACTGCTGCCATATTCCCAAGCCTTGCATGTCGTTTCCCCTCTTCCGCACCTAGCCAGTGGGTGCCTAGAAGTGTGCCTTGGCTTCACACAACGCGCCGTCCTATTTTATTCACTTGCTCCATGAGTTCCTTCGGTTCGTTCTCTGATCTTCATCGCTCCCACCACTCGCCCTGGAATATCTAGTTGCTGGCCACGTTTTCCCTAAGAGTCCGAGTGAAGGGACTGGGTAACCCGGAACCTCCCTTGAAGATGACTGGACCAAATGCGGACAGCTTTCAGCGAGCGCTCAATCGATTCAAAAAGTCTCTTTCTCCAGACCTTGCCAGTCAGTTTTCCATCTGCACTTTGCAAGATGTGCGTACCATTTGCCTTGATATGCAGCAGAATCATTCATCGGATGGGAAACTCCAGTATATGCGACGACTTGAGGGATTCATCGAGGCCATGGAGCAGTTCAGCAAAGTAATTGATGTGTTCGTGGACGCAAATCTGCTTGTATGCTTTGTATGGGTGAGTGGCGATAAGCTTCTTCATGGTCGGCACTTACTGACGCTTGAAAGGGCCCGGTCAAGTTCCTCCTCCGGGTGAGTACCAGCGACGAAATTATGCTTTTAGAATCCGAATTTGAAACTGAACGGAGGTGTTGATCTCAGATGATACGGTCTTATCCGGAATTCCTCGTGAAGTTGCTCGATGTGTATGCCCAGGTCGGAGAAGCCATTCCCGGTCTTCTACATTATCAGGCCAGCTTCGAGAAGCACCCTGTTCTAGCTACTATTCTCGAGGATTACTATTCAGACATCTTGGAATTCCATCGAGCAGCGCTTTACGTCTTCACACGACCCAGTATGCCCCCCCCCCCAACCCCCCGATTTTTTCCCCCTCATGACCTCATCTTACAGATTCATGTGAATGCTGAATTTTCATAGAGTGGAAGACAATGTTCCGGTCGGCCTGGAAAACGTTCGAGAAAGAATTCGGACGAATTATGCGAAGTCTGACGAATCGACGGGAATTGCTGGACAGTGAGAAAGGCTCGGCAACTCTCTATGAGATCCAAAAGCTTCGGCAGGACTTTGCAGCCATGTGCGCGGAGCAAAGACAGGAAATGAAACGAGAGAGCCGCAAGGAGCACGAGAGACGAGTATCTGAGATCAGAGAAAAGTTACAGGCCCCGGACTATCAGACTGATCAAGAGGTCGCCATGGAAGACAGAAACGGGGACAGCTCCGGGGGATGGATATTTGACGATCATAACTTCCGGGTCTGGTCCAACAAAGACATACCAGGCCATGCCGTCCTATATGTCAGCGGAATACCCGGTGCAGGTGCGTCGTCCCTCAGTGTGACTGATGAAATGGAGTCCTGACGGCGGTGTAGGCAAGACGACGTTGATGTCAGCTGTCATCGAGAAACTCTTACATGAGAATGGTTCTGAGGCCAACGGGTGCTGCGTCGCTTACTTCTACTTCAAGCACAAGCAGCCAACCAAAGAGACGTACAATAGTCTTCTCCGAGCAATTTTGGGGCAACTCATCGACAATGATCCCACTATATGCGACCACCTCTACGGTGGGATATTGTCTATTGACGGGGGCAAGTTGCGGTCGACGAAGACACTCGAGAAGCTGGTCATGACTGCTTTGGAAACTTATCGGATCTCTTATATTGTCCTTGACGGTCTGGACGAGTGCGCCCCTAATGAAGCATCAAAATCTGTTAAGTGGTTCCTATCCCTCGTCAATGGAGAATTGCAGGCCACGAGCGCTGTATTACGCGTGTTGTTTTGCGGTCAGCGAGATGGTGTTCTAGATGAATTGCTCGCCACCTACCCTTCAATCTCCCTGGAGACACCTGGTCATATAGAGGATATTCGTCGGTATTGTCGTGATTTCTGCAAGAGAATACGGGAGAGGTTTGACATTCCTCCAAAAATGGAAGGAGATATTCTCACCCGCGTTAAAAATGAGGCACAAGGTATTCAATGAATCCCAGGCGATCTTGATCGATGCTAACAAGGTTGCAGGCATGTTCCTCTACGCTCATGTCGTATTAGAAAATCTACTGAATCAAAGACAACTTTCTCGTCTCAGGCAAGAACTTGAGCCAGGAACCTTTCCCCGAGGAATCGAGAAAGCGTGAGTACATCAGCACCCGGAAAGCTTAGTTTCAGGACCGTAGAGTGACGAATACTCCTGCATATTAGATATGAAAGGGTGGCTGTGCGGATATTTGAAGAGTCACCAGATGGTAAACACGAAGACGCAATGAAGATCTTAGGATGGGTCACTTGCACCAGACGGCCCCTTCGATGGCGTGAGATCCAGTCCCTTTTCTGCATCGACCCAGTCAAGGGGGTCGTTGACTACGATGAAAGAAGGCTCAGGGTCACTTGTAAAGAGCTTTGCGGATCTCTCATCGACGTGCACCATCCGAACGGTAAAACGGAGAGCCCTGAAGATATAATAAAGATTGTCCATGAGACCGCTCGAGTGTAAGTCCTCAAATGCACTCCTCAGGCTGGCATCAGCTAATTTACGAAGATATCTTGTCGGAAGAAAGTGGATCGACACTAGTCTTGAGCATGCCAAGGCAGCTGTCTTCTGTGCGAGATATCTTACATCGGAGCCATTTGAATGTGGAATCAACGAGAACAATATTGTTGACCATGCGGTAAAGGGATACTATGCTTTCCAAGACTACGCCGTTCAGTATTGGTACGACCATTTTCGGGAGTGCGCTGAGTTAAGCGCAACCTTGTACCGATGCCGAGAAGCAATGAAACCAGCGCGAGATTTTATTAAATCTTACGGTCTTTTATCAAAAGTCGAAGGAATTCATGATATGCGATGGCCCGAGGACGTCGCCAGAGTCCTTAAGGGTCTCCCCGAAGATGGAAACGAGAGAAACGCATATTTCAATATCGAACTCAGAACAACCCTAATTCGGAAGAGAATAGAAGCACTTCAAGGCCAGGTTCTAGGTCCTGCGGCGCAAGAGATTCTTATCAACCTCCATGGAACAGCGGCACTCTATAAATGTTCGAAGCCATGGTGCAAATTTTTCACAGTCGGCTTCAGAAATGCGGAAGATCGCAAACGACATGTCGACCGCCATGACCTTCCGTTCCGTTGTGCCTTTGAAAGTTGCTTTGCATTTCAGCTCGGATATGACACTCAGTCGAAACTGGACCATCATCAGAGACATCACCACCCTGAGCCGGACGATGCATCCGAGTTCCCTAAAATAGCCGCAGAGGAGGAGGTAACACTCTGCAAGGCCTCCACGTGGGGCGATTTGCCCATGGTCGAAGCATTACTAGATTCCGGCGTAGATATCAACCAACCAAGCAGACCTGGTGGTATGGAGACTCCACTTTATTTGGCATCCAAATTTGGCCACCTTGATGTTTGCGAGTTGTTGCTTAAGAGAGGTGCTAGCATCGATGTTACTGGACGAAAGAGGTCGAGTCAACGGACAGCACTGCATGCGGCCGTGGTGGGTGGCAACCAAGACATCGTCCAGTTGCTTATTAGCCAGAAAGAATGTCTACTGGACGAAACCGACGGTTACGGCCGGTCGCCATTTTGTGAAGCATGTGCGCTTGGCCATTTGGGCATTGTCAAGATCTTGCTTGAAACAGGGAAGATCCAGGCTGATCTACGCCCAATACGCCACCCCGAATGCTGCAGCGACGGGTTCGGCGAGTCAACGACAACACCTCTCGGCTACGCTTGCGGCGCAGGACATTTTTCTGTGGTGCAGTATCTTCTGCAACAGGGGCAATCAAGCTTAGTTGATGAGGATGTTATAAACAAAGCTGCTCGTCGAGGTCACAAGACTGTCGTCGACTTACTGCGTACGGTAACTGCAAAGCCATCTCGGAGCGAAGGCCAGTTGCCGGACCAAGGCAATGGCTGGGCTGTGGATTTCAATCAAACTGTTCCCCGTCAGCTGGACATCGATCTTCTCCATACTCTTCAGCATGAGAGCGCTGTCTCATGCGTTGGCTTTAGCCGCGATGGCAAGTATGTAGTGACTGGCTGCAAGAGCTCTGCTCATATGTTTGATGTCAAAACGGGAGATAATGTCTGCGTTTTTCAAGACGATACTACCGAAGACTTGCCGGGCAGTAATCACGTCCGCAGTGTTTGCTTCTGCCCCTATGGCAAATACCTTGCTGTCGCTGGTGAAGATAAACTCCTTCGAGTTAGTTTCTTTTCCAATTCTAATCCTGGTCACTGCGCACATACTGACACGCGTTCTCAATTTCTCATGCAGATTTGGGACGTTGCCACTAGGACAATTCGCAGCACCTTTCCTGGCCACGAGCAAGACATTTATTCAGTCGATTTTGCCTCCGATGGTCGTACTGTTGCATCGGGTGGCGGTGACTGTACCGTGCGCGTCTGGGACGTCGAGCAGGGACAAAACACTCTCGTTCTCAAAGCCGAAGATGTTGTCGAAAGCGTCACCTTTTCGCCCGACGCCACGTATATCGCTGCAAGTTGTATGGACGGGCGCATCCACGTTTGGGATGTTTCACTTGGACGCCATCTAGAGACACTTGAAGGCCTGGAGAGGCACAGGGATGTCGCCTATACTATTGCATTCTCTCCCGATGGCAAGAGCCTCCTTAGCGGTAGCCTGGACAAGACCGTGAAGATGTGGGAACTTGCGGCTCCCCGCGGTATATCCACTCTCGCTCTTCGGGGTGGCAGGTGTGTCAGGACGTTTGATGGCCATCAGGTAAGTAGCTTGCGAGTTGTTCCTTGTGCGCATGTTGCTGATAGGAATCTGTATAGGATGGCGTTCTCTCGGTTGCTCACACTCCCGACAGTTCTTGGGTTCTCTCAGGATCAGCGGATAATACGGTCCGGTTATGGGATCCCCAGACTGGCAAGATTCAGTTCACGCTCCAGGCTCACAAGAGTGGCGTCATAAGCATCGCCGCGAGCCAGACCGATAACTGCTTTGCCACAGCTTCCTATGACAGAACGGCTCGTATCTGGATTTACAGGAGAATTTAAACGTACTAACTGATAGTGAACCTGTGCTGCGAGGATCCTGAGTTTATTGGGTGAGAAAATGGTGATTAGCAACACGACAAATTGCGGAGTCTACGCTGTATATCTCGTCTTTTCTAGGCCTAGAACGGCAACAGAAGACGGAGTAATTCTCGGATGCACTTTCACCGCAGCTGGGAGAGTGTGTCTGAGAGGAAGACCAAGTACTTTGGGGTGATGTCGTAGCTGCATTTTTGGATTTTTCGTAGGTAGTGTCTTGCAAATGGCCAACCAAGAAGGATTGGGAGCGTCAGTGTGTTGTATTGCTGCAGATGCCCGATGGTGTGTATTTAGACCTGTGATAGATAATGGACCTAGGCCTACATGTAAGAACTCGACTACGTCAAGGGGCGATGAATAGTGTAATCCGGGTTAGTGGGATGACTAGGTCGTTGGACTCGTTGGGCATTGGTGCAAGAGACATGGCGAACTGCGCCGTACTATATCAGAACGCTGTGAATTGGTCTGTTATGCTAACTAAGTAGGTCAATTTAGTGGCATCGGATGCCGGAGCGAAGTGTGAGGATAGCTCGGTCTCTACTTGATCTTCCATGCCTGAGAAACTGCATAGCTGGCACCGACTTCGGATCGATAGAGCGTCTCGCTAATGCACACGAGAACCTCGTACTTATCCCGGTAGACCTTGCATAAACCCAACTGATTGTTATCCAAACGCTCAATGTAGGTTGATTCCAGAACGTTTCCAGAGATTCCATTTCAGTTCCTTGGTCCGTTCGTCGGATTCAACTAGTTTCCCTCGCGTAAGAGGTTCGAGAAATGTGAGTGGCTCATTTGATTTCAGGGCAGAAGTTCCCTAGAAGTGACGGTTTCCAGATCTGCTCTCCAATGTTCATCGAAATTGTAGTATCTCTACACTCTTTGAGTCCGAAATACAGCTTCAGGTATGTGCGAAGTAGTCCTTAGGAGGAATATACGTATCGACACAACCTGGCAATCTGTGTCATTACGCGCTCCCGCAGGCAAAAATAGCAAGAGGGCCATCGCGACCAAGTCCTGATGACCCCGATTTTCCCCTCCCTCGTCTAAAAATACCCTCTGAGCATCCGACCGCCCCCGAAAGCCCAAAAATGGCCCAGGGAGTGGTTGGCTCTCAGCACGCCAAATTGGGGGATCTTGGTGGGGGTGCGTGTCTCACCAAGCGCCCGCGATTTCATTCGACAAAGACGAGCCAGACAATGGGCGTGTTTCGGCCAGTCAAGCCAACAAAAACATCTTTGTCCGGCCCATCGACTGTCTTCAAAGCCATCAAGCGAAATGGAATGATTGGCAACGGTTGGGCGTACGTCGGTCTTTCGATTTGTGTGGGCCGATTGAATTGGGATCGTTTGTCGATCATGATGGCCCGGCCTGGCGCGATTCAGTGTTCTAATTATAATTTTCAGGCCTCTCTCTGACTCTCTCTCGCTCTGTCTGCTTTGTTCATCATGGTGTATAAGAACCAGCCTGGAAGGCATCACGAACGACCTGGTTGTCTCTAGAATCAGACTTCTCCTTTCCATCCTTAATCCACTTTCCTATGTTTGATCCCACATTGCCTGTTTCTCTCGCTTTTTGGATTTATCTTAATTTTTACCCTCCTCCACGGTTACTTGCACTCAATCTTTCTTATTGATGAGCTGGACTCGTCGGCATTTCTTCACCATCCACAGCCCATAAGAGAACAAACCCACAAAAAATCATCCCTCCAATCAATCTTCCAACCCAGTACGGCCGCCACCATGGGAAAGCTCAGCACCGCCCTCAAAGCCGGCCAAGCCGCCGTCGAGCTCACCAACAACGCCAAATCCCTCTCGGGTGCCGCCTCCTCCTTCCGCTCCGCCGACAAAAGCGAGCTGGGCCGCGCTGCCGGCCAGCATGCCTTCAGAGAGGGCACCGACGTGGGCAAGAAAGCCGGCAAAGCCTGGCTCAAGACCTTCGAGGTGATCCCGCGCATGATCTGCCGCAGCCTGCAATTCATCTTCGCCCTCATCGCCTGCGGCTTCTATGGCAATCGCGTCGACGCCGATCGGAAAGCCGACGACGGCTTCTCGCCCGAGTGGATGTACGCCATCATCGTCGCCGGATTGTCGGCTATTTCTGCCGTGCTCTTCATCGCTGCGTCTCCTCTCGGCGCCATTCCTTTCATCGGCAGCAAGCTGAAGGTCTTCAAGACCTATCGCGCTTTTGCTTGGGATTTGGGCCTGTTCGTTGCCTGGATTGTGGTGTTTGGGATTTTTGCTGGGATTTTCCTGAAGAGGGATGGCGATGATGAGAAGTACAAGGGCAGTAGCACTGGTGCTATGAAGACTGCTGTTTGGGTTGATCTTGTGAATGTTATTTTGTGGCTTGTTTCGGGGGTCTACGGAGCTGTTAAGACTTTCTTGGGAGATAAGATGGACGAGGTGACGGACAGGGCCGGGAACAAGCTCTTTAGGAAGAAGGCCGCTCCGGCGAAGGATAATTACGCGGAGAGTGTCTAGGTCTAGTCTGGTGTATTCTGTATCAACATTTAGTCTCATTGTTCCTATTTCGGCTGGTTGTTCTGCATAAATCTAGTATTGAGGATGGATGAATGAAAGTTGTAATAAAATGTTAAACTGAATGGGGTAAAAATAAGAAGAAAAAAAAAAAAATTCAAATCCTCTCAGAGGGAGAGGTTCAAGGGAACAAAAAAAATGAACGAGCGACCCCGGTAGGATTCGAACCCACAATCTTTAGAGGATTTCTATCCGAAATCTAACGCCTTACCATTAGGCCACAAGGCCGTGAACGCCCAAGTCCAATTTGATGAATTTCGTCCGTCGAAAGACGGATCAAATAGCTGAAAGCCAGAGCTAGAGTGCAACTGTCCAAAGAGACACCAGGATGATGAGGGCCCATTTTGATGCGAGCAAAACATCAACAAGTACAAGCTATACCAGTTCTCCCAATCGTTCGTTCCTAGCAATTGTGAAAGTCGGACTTATTCCGCGGGTACCGGCACGAGAACGGCATTGCCATCTTCGTCCTTGCCAATACTAAACGCTTTCCATCCCGCCTTGGGCAAATTAATCGCATCATCTCGAGCCAAGAATTTCATAAACGTCCCGTGAGTAACCACGACCACATTCCTCCTCTCGCCCTGAGCCAACGACTCTGAAAGATCCAAGATCTTCTGCCTCACAATCTGCGCCCGTCTGGCCACCACATCATCCGTGGGCGCGTATAAACCCTTCTTCGCAAACCAATCCTCGTTTAGACCTCCAAAGTCGAGAGTTGGAAATGCCTCGGCCAACTGCGAGGCCGGAGAGCCGGTGTCGCATGGGAAGTCGCTGCGTTCCTGCAAGTCTTTATCGATGATGAGGCGTGCGCCGCCGTTGCCATCTTGGTTGTTGTTGATGATGGTAGAAAATCCGCCGAGCGTCGTCTGCAGGGTCCTCGTGAGCGGAGAAGTCAAGATGGCGCCGATGGCATCCGGGGCGGGGAACGTGCCGGGTAGGGCTGCTGCTTGGGTGACGCCGACTGCCGTTAGGGGCGGGTCTGGCTGCGAGAAGTCGCCAGAGACGTTATGCTCCGACTCGCCGTGGCGGAGAAGGTAGACCACTGAAACGGGAGCCATTGGGATTTGTTTCCACCGCGGGGCGATACGGAATATCGACGTGGGTCCTTGGTCTTTTTCAAAACTGGCAGTTCGAATGGGGATATTTGAACCAGCAGGGATTTCTGGTCTGGCGCTGTTTCGAATGCGAAGAGAAGTTCTCTTTGCCGGTTTTGCGATGATACGGAGAGCGGACTTTAATTCAGCTCCGCTGGTTGTGTCAGGTTTTATTTTCTTCGCCAACGGCCCGAAGGTATCGTGCTGGCATTTACTATCTACAATCTATGGAATCCACTCTTTTCTTTTTCAATCAAGAACCTGAACGAAGCTATTCAGAGTCAAATCCCTTCCCGTTGCTAGATTCACTGTTCGAGTGAGGGGATAGGAGAAGATGGGAGGATGGGAGGATGGGAGGATGGGAGGATTGGAGAGGGGGGGGGACGATTGAGGTATTTATGCAGGCCGCCCATGAATAATGAGAACAATCCAGAAAGCGATGGCGTCATTTACGCATAAAGCTGTGCAAGGACTGGGTCTCTTCTTCGAATGTGCTCAGTTGGCTTTAATGCGGGCATAACCTACACGAAGCCAAGAGTCCAAGACTAAGAAATGCGAATTCAAATAACTTGGCACATCTAGAGTCACTGTCGCGTCTCTTGCTAATTACTCGGTCGGTACATCTTCGACAGAAACGTGTTAATATATTATGGTGCTTGTTCAAGGAATAAAGAGACGAGGTCGCCCTCGCATCAAGCCGCGAAGCTTGTCTTTTCTTTAATGTGAGGCCCGAACCCGTCTCGAGATCGGGTGAAAAACTCAGATATCTCGTATCACCCTTCCACCTGCTAAAGAACATGCCGGCCATCTCTGGAAGATACCCGATCGGTCCATGATATCAAATTATTGAAGGCAGCTCTCGGTCCAAGTACTCGTCGCACACGCCAAGCTCAATCCCCTCCTCAGCGCACACATCAGCGAGCTCCGTTTCCGCTCCGCCGCTCGATTTAAGGCAAACACAGAGCTTTCGAAGCTGCGGTGTGAGGTCCTTGCGCAAACTCGGCCATTTCGAGAGAACCGGGCTTGCTGTCTCCATGGTCCAGTTTTCATTTCCTTCACTATTTAAGCATTCGGTAATCGTCACCTCTTCGATCTTTCGTGGCAGCGCCGAATTGGCCCGTGGTCCGAATCCGCACAGAAACGTCAGAGGGAGCACGAGAGTCCTCAGCTCCTCAAATTCTTCCAAGATGCTTAGGGACCCATTTACCGAGAGACAACACCATGGTAATGGTCCGTAAAACATAGATAGCTCAAGGCCGCAGACCGAGCATGTAAGTTCTAGATTTTCCAAGGTGTGCAGGGCGGGCACCAGGGCAGCGTTGAACTGATTCAAGTCCAGGAGGGTGGTTTCTTGGCTCCTTTCATTCCGCAGCTTGCGCCGGTAATAAAAGTTGCACCTGAGGGACTTGAGGCTGGTCGTCACAGAAAGAATCTGCTTTAGGGTGTCGAAGTGGTCAAGTCGGGACAGACAGAGCGATGTAAGGTGTGACGGTGTTGGAGGGGACGTTGGCCATGGGACAAGGCTTTTGGCACCTATAGGTGGCGATATAGAGCGAACGTTGGGAAGGTAAAACAATGGGAGAACATCTTTTGCATTCCCGTAGGTTTCCCGGTCCAGACAAGGCAGAGTCTTGATGGTCACCCTGTGCAGGTTACCGAACAAAGGGAGACTGTACTTTGAAGGGTCGGCGACCGCGGCTTGGAAGACCAGGCCCAGGAATTCGGTATTCTTGATGAACTCCATGTTGATGTGCAGAGTCCTAACATTGGGAAACTGAAAGAGTGCGACGGCGACCCACGCATCTATACACCCGCGGCATAGATTCTCGATCCAGTCGTTGACGAACGGGACTCCGGTTCTTCTAATGAATGCGATCGGCTTGACAAGATCTTCGTGCCTCGGACAAAGTTCTGACGCTCCATAAGGGGTAGGAAATCTGGGATCACTGCCGGACCCTTGGAACTTGACATGTTTAACGTATGTGCCTAATTCCGGTCGGGTCAGGAGGGATCGTAGTAGCGGGATGAGCGGCGGAAACTGGTAGGGCTTCCAAAGCAATTCGATGTTAGAATAGATCGTGGGTTCGACCATCCGATGCAGAGCGGTGCAAGTGAGAGACAGCGAGAGTAGATCTGCACTGCTTAAGAACTCGCAAATCAAGTAAACCACGTCTTGGGAGAGGTTGAGAAGCGCCATCGCTATAGATGCGTTCGGGTTTGCCATTTAATAAAACACACGAGCGATCTCAAAATGAGGAGGGAGGAGTTGAGGGTGAGCTTGCTGTGCCATACCGCCAGACCGCCGCTGCGATAAGATGGGCCCATGGATGATGGAGGGAGCGAGATTAATATTGCACCCCTTTGGCCCCTTTGGCCCCTTTGGCTTCCGTTATCGATAAGTGCTTGGGAAAGTGCGGTGAGGGAGATGACTTCATAGATTATAATCTAGATTATACGAATGACGAATGACGAGAGCGCCTCGTGGCAGCTCCCGCCCGTGTTGCGTGACAAGTGGATACTTTCCACCGCTCCTTAATACACACGTGCGGTCAGGCATTAAAACCCCCGTCAATCAGGCGCCGGACCGGGAATCGCCTCCTCTGAGTCCTCTCCACTATGACACAGCCGGGGCTGCGGAGCCGCACAGTCCAGTAAGATGGCGAACTTCACATCTGTTCCAGAAGATATCATATATAGCATCTGTCTGTTTTCGGATTTTCCAACTCTATTGTCGATTCGTCAAGTATCTCGAAAACTGAGAAGCGGCTCCCTCCATGCGTTCAGAAGCCACATCAGGACACAACGAGCCCTTCTCTCGCGCCCGTCCCTCCAACGGCTTTGCAATGTCTCTGCCTTTCCACATCTGGCGGAGGCTATTATTGAATTACAATTGATTGTGCCCCATTACAACTACATTGCCCGAGCCCGCCGCACAAACCATTCGTCAGAGACCAATCCCATGAGCCCAGCGGAGCGACAAAATTGGCTCATAATGACCGCTTCGGCGCAAGCGAAATTTGCCAGCGAGGACATGACTTCCACGCTCGCAGAGGCGCTGAGCAACCTCCCAAGCCTGCGAAGCATCAACTTGGACGCCGTTGCTTTTGACGATGTCCACCACTCCGACCAGCCCTGTTACTCGAAAGGCCTTGTGTGGAAGAACCTTTGGGCACAAGCATGCCGTGCCCATGGAAGACTTCTATTATCCATCATTCGTTCCGGAGTCCAGATCAACAGCCTTTCTTTATATCAGGATACGCTTATGTGCAGCCTGCCCACGAACGAGATCCACTTTACCTTAGAGCAGTTCGATGTTCCCGAGTTCGACATGTTGAAGAATCGCTTAAGTCCACTCACGGAATTTTCAATAAGCTTCTCTACGCCTGTACTTCTGAAGAGTCGAGCTGATACGTTGGAGGACGACTACGCCCTCGCGGACCCTAATCACGAGAAGGGCGTAAAAACAGTAGCGCGGCTGCTGCGATTGATGCCCAATCTTACATCTCTCCACCTCCACAGATACAACGCCAGTTTCGACAACGATCTTGTAGATCCCACTCGATGCCACATGAGCGATCTCCTGCGACCTCAAGATTTCCCAAACTTGAGGGAGCTGACAATGCGAGGACTGCGGGTGACCCAAAGGGAGATGCAAGATTTACTTGAGTCGCACCAGTGTCTTCGCTACCTCAGGCTTGAGCGGCTGGCGTTGACCTCGGGCTCGTGGGACGCTGTATTTGCCACTGCATGCCAGACACACAGTCTCAAGCATCTGCGCATATCAGGACTCACGTTTCCGGGAAAGCACGAACAGGACGGGGTATACAATGTCAGGCCGAAGAACGTTCCCGCACGGACCGGTGAGCAGGAGGGGCAACAATACGATTTTGGGCATGACGAGATTGGTGATAATAGGTTTACGTGGGCTACCCGGGATATTGATGAATCCGAGCTGAGAGCCGGATTGGATTTTGATGAGAGCAGAACAGGAAGCGCAGTTCGGCCATCGAGGAACTTTTCATTTGACAAGCACTCTCTTTTGGAATATGGACCACCGTGGTGGACCCAGGACCTGTGTAAGATGCTCCTGCAGGATTAAATGAACGGAAGTCGGGAGGGTGAAGCGAAGCTGCTCTGGAGCTATCAGTCTTACTGCTCGGCTTCACTTTATTCTCGCCCAGGCTGTTTTGTGCCAAGAGCCACAAGTAGCTTGTGCACGCGACGCTTTCGAGCTCGCGAATTTGGAGCCTCAGTAGATAATCTGTAATTTAGGGTTGGCATGGTGACGGGACCAAGAAAGTACGTCTTTATTCGCAGAAAAAGAAAAAGAAGTCTGGGAAAACGAGTCTTTGTAGAGACGGACCGCCACAAATCAGCCGCCGGACTTCGTATCCTGGCCACTTCGTGTATGCAATATCGCCAGGCCAGGCAGGCTCACCCTATTCCTAGAAACCGCAAGGATGGTTGAGTAACAAAACTTTAATCTAATAGCGTCGATCTCATGGTGAACCACTATTATTATGTGCCCGAATAGACAATGAGGGATTGTCTGCTATGAGTACCATCTGCTTGAACCATCCTACACATTCTTTACTATATATAGGCTAGTTACTGAATCCCTATTTCCAAATATGGTAGTTCTCTCGGTTGAATAAGGCACTCTATACCGATAAAAGCATGCCTGCATCCCTTCCAACTTGGGGTAAATTTGCCTACTATTAAGCCTTAAAATACATACTAATCTTTATTCACCAGAAGAGGCAAGCATGCTCATGCCTAACTGATGCATTCCCTGTCTCGGAGCTCATATTATCAGCTGAGTTCCAGACTCATCTGGAGTATTTTCCACCTCCTCCGTTGCTTGGTCTCGAGACCAGTGCTGCTCTGGTAAGAGGGCCGGATTAAGCTCGGCGAAAGACTGAATCGCGGCCCTGTGCTCGTGGAAGTGGACCGATGGCGTCCGGCGCGGTTCGTCGTTTGGTTTCGCCACTCCTTGGGTGATGGCTTCTCGGGTGTCGGTGGCGTACTCAACGTCAAGGTGTGAGCGGACGCTGTAGAAACTGTCGTTTACCTCAGCGTTGGCTGTGTAGATAGTCGTGTTCATTGCTTCCTGATATAGTGGTATCTTGGGTTTCCCCTGGTCTTCGAGGATAGGAGATGTCGCTGCCGATGAATAGACGCTTGGTTCTTCCGATTTTATGAGATGGGCCGATTGGCTTCCCTTGTTCGGTTCGTCATGCGTCGGTTGGCCCGGCGCCAGTGGGAAAACTCGATGCTGTGTATTCATCTGTGGATCTTCTAATAGAGGATGATGGAATCGCATGTTCGGTGAGGAACCCTGGCCCAGTTCAGAACCAGGGACTGTAAGGTAGAGACCTGGAGCCTTGGGCGCAGTTCCCACTTTTGAGCCTGACCCAGCCGCAGGAGAGAATTGGAGAGGTTGACCTTGTGTTTGGGGTGGGAGTTGGAATTTAGTGTGCTGAGGGATTTGATCTTGAACTTGCGGCCGATTTCCAGTTGCCACCCGGGATTCAAGCCGTTGTCGAGCTTGAGGATTAAACTCATCTTGAGGAGCACTTGGTTGGACCCGGGGTGAGTCTTGGAATGGCACCTCGCATCTTTGTGATTCTGGAGCGTCGTCACCCATCCCTGCCCCAGCAGCACGATGCCCGGAATCGCCCTGTTACAATAGTTAGAGCCTACGTTGCCTCATATTCCCTTATAGGGGTCGGGGGTCTCCACTAACGCTCGATCTACGCCGTTGCCCACTCGGAGCCTGGGCCGATTTTGGATTGTCCATCTGGTTCGATCCAGCCGGAGGATTCAGTGGCGGATGGCTGCTCGCGGGCCTGATGTCGTTCTCCGTCCATGGCTCCGGCCTCTCGTCACGGCCGCGGAGGCGCCGGAACAGACGCTTGAGCTTCCACTTGACCGAATAAAGCATGGTACAGAGATGTAGTCTAGGTTGCAGCCTAGGTACGTCAATCCAGTGAGGGTGCTGCCGCCATACACTGTTCTTTTCTTCTTCAGGGGAGGCTCTCGGGGAGGAGGAGCCGGGGCGGGCCGTGTGGTGAATGGCGAGTCCTCTTTTCTCTTATGTGGTGGAAACCGTGGTACATTGATTGGAGATGTGCTTATCAGGTGGATTGGGAATTCAAGATTGTTAAAGTTTGGCTTTATCAGAGTCCTTCTTTGGAAAGTGATCGTGAAAGGGTTACCCTCCTTTTGCGCGGCAGTAAACCGAAAGGGGAACTCTCATGACGTTTAGCCTTAGTCTTGTTCTGCTAGTGTGCGCTTTTATATATGGACCTCACCAGAAAACAACGTCATTCCTAGAATTAGTCACAACGAGGAAGCTCTGCCTGCGGCGGAAATTCGAACGAGGATGTGAACTGATTGGTTCTTGCTCACGGAAAGGGCCTTCCTTACCCGGAACTTCTCACCTCCATAGTCTATTTATATTGTGCCCTTCGATCTTGAGAGGTTTTACATTCCGTTTCTAGTGAGGAGGGCGAGCCCCCTACCTTTTGAGTTTGTTCATTGTTCATAGGAAACCGCTTGCATTTTGTGCTAGTAGTGGAGCACTAGCTCCCGCCCGTCCTCTTAGAAAGCGAGTTGGGAGGTGCTTCCGGTCTTCGCGTCTATCTCTTTATACAAGTGCCTCTATAATGATACTGTTTCGAACGAAAGAAGCTGCTGTCGGTGCGTGGTCTGGTTGGAGGTGTGATTCAGCAGCCCTCTCAGCTTAGCCCGCTCCCTCATAGAGTAAAAATCTACATGTATAAATCGGGAAGCTTCGGGCCTCCCCCATCAATTCCAAATAAAACAAGCTCTCTCGTTGCAGCCACTTCTCCGATACCCGTATTTGGCTACCAAGAGGCCCGGTTGGTTATTACCGAATGCCTCAAATGAGCTCCCTGCGTCACCATAGCATTGTAGAGAAAAACCTGGAATATGACGCGAGACATTTTCGAACTTCCGCACAGGCGAAGGCCCTTCTAAGACAATCCGACCCAAGCGAACCGCACCAAAGTGGTTCATTCCTGCTAGTTTAGCATGCGCCGTGATTACCTTAGCATCATGTATGGATCAATGATTCAAAGTACTGATGCAACATAACGGAAGCCTCAACGAACGCCCAGTACCAAGAAGGTGCTCTCCAAATATTGCAACGCATATCAGTGAGTGAACCAGGTGATAGTTGGATCACCCGCAGCCTGTCGTGCAGAAGAGATGATCTCCACTGTTCAGTGATGCGTGAGTACTGGATTGCGAGACCGGATAGAGCGGGCAGCATATCAGAAGCCTTGATGAGATTCAGCGTGAATATATTGTTACCACCCACTTCCACCACTACATACTATTTCTGTCACCTAGGGGGCTCTCGTCTCGTAGCGATTTACGATGGGATATCTTGGGCGCAATTGGGAATACGAACGAGTTACGGTCCAATTTGATTGATGCCAGGCGGAAGCGCGCGGGAACCGTCGGCGTCGAGTCTCGACCACACCGAGTTGATCAAAGCATGCTCTGAAAGCCCCTGGCATTCGCAGGTTGGAGACTCTAGACATTCCTAGATGAACTCATTCGCAGTGAATATTAACTGCCTCCAAGAGAGTAGTCTTTCCTGCAAGACCAATCCTCGCGTGAATAGTTCGAGGGGTGATTCTTCTCTATCATTTTTCAAGGTGCTTGGGATCCTATCGCCTGTAAATTCTCCAGAGCTGTCGACGGAGTATTGTGGAAGTAGTTTCCTGATATATATTCGAATATCAAGGGCCAGTGGCTTCGTCACGCTGAGGCCCTTACGTGCCACACCACTGAGCGCTGAATTATATTCCCTGGGTACCACAACGCCGTTACTGTTAGAGGATGGGGATAGAGCTTCTTTCTAGCCATATCCCTATTTACCCCGGTGCTTAGGCTTGGATTGGCTTTTTCCCAGCACTGGCTGAAGTTGGAGAGAGCGAGAAGAGGAAGAGAGGCATGTGCTTCTGGCGAACATCGCGATCGTCGGCCATCATCTCCACTCCGGCCTCAGACAGTCGGGCCCACTGAATCAAAGTGCGCTTGAAGTCCATCCCACCCAGGCGGGACGAACTCCAGGAACTAGTGTATTTCCAGGGCCAGGCCGATAGAGGTGGGGATACACCCATTCATCTAGTACTTGCAGGCATATCATATATGTAGCCTTTAGGTGACAGGAAAATATGAGCTGATGCGGGAAAGGACGGAAAATCAAATGAAATTACTCCAGAGTTTTCACTGGTGTGTCCTCCTCCCCCTGTCAAGTTCCCATTTTTATTTTCTCCGACCATCAAACCAAACCTCGCGCTGAATGTGGGAATTTCGATCACTAATACCAAAAAGAAAGCGCCACCAAAATGTCGCCATCGCCAGGATCTCCAGTTTCTTCGAGATTGCGTGCTTTCACGTGCAACGCCGACAGCCTCCGAAATTCCGCTGCGGCGGTCCGGCCTGCCGCTTTGGGGTTGTTATGAGCGCAGCTTGGTAATGAGGTCAATTTCTTCCCAAGTCGTCGGAGATCCCTTCTATTGTGCTTTTCTTTAGGAACGGTGTTTCTGTTTCAAGTTTTGGTCGGTGAATTCGTGGTCGTCAAGCATAAATATTAATCTTCTCCCAAAATGGCGACCGCCGGCGCGATCTCGAGAGCCACTTTATCCCGGATTAGGCATGGATCCGCCCCTTGTGCTTCGAGGATCTTTGCGACGATTCCGTCCAAGCCTCACCACCGCATCGTCGTGGTCGGTGCCGGAACAGCGGGCGTCACTGTGGCTGCTCAATTAGCAAGGAATTCCCAGCTTGGGAAGCCGGATATCGCCATTATCGATCCTGCCACGACTCATCACTACCAGGTGAGTGCTTGCCGGAGAGAGAATTAGAGTTTATCACGGCCTGCGATTGCTGATGATGGACATAGCCCGGATGGACTCTTGTCGGCACTGGGCTCAAGCCTCTCAATGAGATGAGCAAACCACTCGCCTCCGTTATCCCGCCTAACGTCAAGCACTACCCACTCAAGGTCTCCAACTTTGACCCCTCAAACAACGTCGTGAAGACGTCCGAAGGCGTCGATGTTTCCTACGACTACCTAGTCGTCGCACCTGGTCTCGAGACGAACTTCGCTGGCGTGTCAGGCCTGACCGAGGCCCTCCAAGACCCCACGAGCGCAGTCTCTTCTATCTACTCGGCCGAGACGGTTCAGAACGTGTGGAAGCAGATCCAGGGCTTCAAGGGTGGCAAAGCCATCTTTACCCAACCTGCTGGCATCATCAAATGTGCTGGTGCCCCTCAAAAGGTCCTTTGGATGGCGTTATCGCAGTGGTCACGGGACGGAGTCCGAGACAGCATCGATGCCGCATTTGCGACTGGGACACCAAGTTCGTAGAGCCCATTTAACACTTCCCGCCCTTCCCTTCAGTGTACCATGTTTTGAGAGGCACTAACAAGTGCAAAAAAGCCATGTTCGGTGTGGCAAAGTACAGTGCGGCCCTGGAAGAGATCCGCCAAGAACGCAATGTCGAGGGTCTGTTCCAACACAACCTAGTAGCTGTTGACTCTAAGACAAAGGTTGCCACCTTTAAGAACTTGGCCGATGGTGGGAAGGAGGTACAGAGGGGCTTCGACTTCTTGCACGTAGTTCCTCCCCAGAAGCCCTGGGACTGGGTCGCCAAGTCGCCTCTTGGTTTGTTGTTCCCTTCCAGAGAATCATCTGGGGACGCTTAAATGCTAACGCGGTTGTCTAGCTGACGAAGGAGGTTGGGTCGCTGTCGACAAGGCGACCACCCAACACGTCAAGTAAGTGCCCCAATGAGGTCTCTCTTTTGTATCTACTGCTGATTGCTGACCCCAATATCTAGGTTCCCCAATGTCTTTTCCCTAGGCGACGCCTCGAGCTTGCCCAGCAGCAAGACTGCTGCCGCCATTACATCTCAAACCCCCGTTCTCATCCACAACCTCCTCTCAGTAATAAACGGCAAGCAGCCAAAGGCCGAATACGACGGCTACGCCAGCTGCCCCCTTCTCACTGGCCACAATGAGCTCATGCTCTGCGAGTTCAAATACGGCGGTGTGCCTCAAGAGACGTTCGCGAACGTGTTGGGAGATCAGGCGGAGCCCAAGAGGGCGCTCTATCACTTGAAGAAGGACTTCTTCGTAAGTGCCCACCATAATTGCTTCGGAAAGCAGTTTAACTAACAGAAATACCCCATCTAGCCTTTCATCTACTGGCAAGGATTTGTCAAGGGAACCTGGTATGGCCCGAAGGCTTTCAGCGCCCCGAAATTTGAATAATCTGGCAGTGGTTTTGGAGACGGAAAAAAATATGGATACCTTGGCTTGAGAGACCCTGTAATATTATTCCATGAATTCTTATTTCCCATTGATTCGGATCCCGATAGGTATTATTGTCTCCATTGTCCTCCACTAAACCTCTACCCCCAACCGTTTCGCTCTACACTTTGTGAAACCTACCACTACCGTATTGGCACTCTTGATCGGTTTCTGCGATCAACGAGCAGACAGACACGACTTTCCGAACTCACTGCATTTCTTGGGGTTGCTTCACGATAGAATAGTTGATCGAGGTTCCAACAGACCTGTTATTAGGCTACCGCGCACTCGATGGTAGTAATCAATTTAGTTCGAATATGATATATGTCGCCTAATGCTTCCCCGACTCTCGTCATACGAGGCCGGCGAATAGGTGAGAACAAGAAAGTTGGCTTACTGACGGGCGAATCGAGACAGACTACATAATATTGACTTTCCGGAAACGACTGAAAGAAGATAGGAGTCAACCAGATCCGTGGCTTTGAATCCCCAAAGTATCGTACCTACACCTCCAGGTTCAATCAAGCAGCAGACATAGGCCGACCAGGCAGTTCAGTGAGCCCTAAAACGCATTAATCGTTAGCATCATGTTGCTTTCATCAAGAGAGACTAGGGATAGAAGCTTACATCCGTCGATGTTCTCCTCAACAGAGCTCTGAACAGAGCAGGCGTTCGCCTGAGCCACACTCTGAGTAGTGATACCATTGCTGAGCAAAGGAGTAGAGTCCATGGCACGCTGAAGCGCATCACCCTTCCAACCGAAGAGGTAATCTCCGTGCGTTCCGAACCCCTTGCTATCCTCGAAGCTCCACACGAAGGGCTGCGAGCCGTCCTCGGGCCACAGGGACTGGTCGTTGAACTCGGAGGTGTCCCACATGGTCTCGTAGGCTACCTGCGGGGTTCGGACGGGGTGCGAGGCTGGGCAGGCACCGGCGGGGGTGAAAGCTCCCTTGACCGTGTTGTACATGTGGTCCTGGTGGTTGGGGCTGTCGAGATTCTTGCCGTCCCAGCAGGCGGGGAAGTGGTGGATGGCCATGATGCCGGCCGGGCATGGCTGCTTGGGGAACTCGGCCGTCTCCGGGAACCTGGTCATGACGTTTTGAAGACAGGTATAGCGAAGGCCGGGGTTCGTGCCGTCCTCGCTTCCTGGGTTGCCAACCGTCATACGGAAGCCCTAGGCGGCATATGTCAGTTTCTATTTGTGAATAATTTTAGAGGAATATGATTGCGGTCTTACGGGCTTGAAGGCAGTTATCTTTTGGTTGCCGTTCGTGCTGAACGATTCTTGCAGATAATAGACAGTCATGCCTCCCTTCAAGTCGCCCAAGAGAGCATTGGGATACTGCGGCACGCGCTTGTAGGTTCCGTTACGAGACTTGAAGTACATGACGGCAGTCCAGTAGTTCGAGAAGTCCTCCGAGAAGCTGCAGGTGGTGCAAGTGGCCCTCTGGGAAACATCAGTTGCAGGGTCCATGGTCGCGTTGAAGCCATTTCCTCCGACGATCTGGTGCAGATGGGCCGAAGGGATGACACCGGGCTCGACGATGGGGTCGAGACGTTGGACGCTCAGAGTAGCACATCCAAAGCGGAGGAAGGCCTCGGAGGGCGCGACGAGCGCAAGAGCGATAGCGAACCACTTCATGTTGACTTGCAGACTGTTGATGATGCTATTTCGAACTTGGACTTGGATATGATCCAGTGAAAAGTTGGGATGGCCGAAAGCAGAAGGGGATGGCGTTCGACTCATAACATAGACGACCGAACCATTATTGTGACCTGGTTCTATATGCCGTTGACGTCGGCAAAATATAACGCTTGTGAATTGTTTATCTGATATTCATCCAGCTCGGCGACCAAGTCTGGAAAGTGGACGGAGATTAATCCCCGAAGGATTCCCCTCACTCAACAAGGAGACCTTGTCACATACGCGTGTCTGCGATATGATGGAGGATATATGTGCGTTGTTGAAGCTGAACCCTCAGGTCTGGGGCCACAATCAATATGGCTAGGCGGGTTGAGTTTCAGCGATTCCAGGGATTGGATGTTCGTACAGATGGATGGGCAAGACATATATGAGAGCACACGATAGATTAAAGCACGAGCCAATGACCATGGATCTCCTTCAACTTCATATCTGTACATATTAATCGCAGCCTTGGCACTGTCTGTCTCTGAAATATACACCCGGAGCAGCAGTATGGACGAGTCTCTAGCACTTACGAACATCTTTCCTGTGCCTTCTTCAATAAAGGGTAACGGTTTTTTCAATCAACGCACAAATTCTAAGCTTGCTAGCCATCGCAGGACCCAGATGTTTCCTATATTGAAGGCGCTGAAGACACCTCTCTAAGACCACGGAGGACTGAAATGCCGAGATATAGTACCCAAGGAAGATCATCGATTTCTTTAACCCGGCAGACAACTACTTACTTTGGATGGGAAAACCGGTATGTTACACCCTACCCCTTGGATCTGTCTGCGTTCTGCTTCCGGCGATTTTATATGAAAGTCTCAGACTCCACAAACACACAGGCACTCCAGCTTCGGGTGGCGAGGATTCATCTAAACCTAAAAAGTCTAAATTGAGATGAGGCAAAGTGGAGTTGCGCATGCCCAGTTCCGCACAGCAATGGTTCCCGCGATGACAGCGGAGCCATGCAGTCACATCTGCCTGGGCACTACCCTGGGCACTACCGGCAACGAATCAGAGCTACATGTCATTGCCAGTGCTGGTGTTCATGCCACAAGTTCCGTTTGTTGACAGCGGGATATTAAGTGCTGAGGGACACTTTTTGCCCGACCCTTTCCACATCTTGGGCAGACTACCCACTACTCGTGACACTGCTTCCGTATTCCCTAACAGCCCCAATAAATTCTCTCTCCAGTTACTCACACCAGAAACTGAAATTTAATCTGTTGCTGCCGTGTGACCTGTCTCGTCTGCCGAATAGGTCTATGACACCCGATTAGTCTTCGCTTCGTCTCAAGCAGCCCATCTATGATGAAATATGGGGTGCGAGAACAATAATCGATGATCTTCCTCGGCGACTAAGGAACGTATTACCAGTTCGGCTGTGATTCCGAAGACAGTAGTATCTTTGCCCGACGTGTGCTGGTAATCGCTGTAATCGACGGCTTAGGCCAACGGCCAGGCAGGCGATCAATACTGGCTGCCCTTAGAAGAACATGAGAATTGGAAGAAGGTTAGTGTTCGCGCCCGGCTTTCTTAATATGTAGTACTGAAGAGCATACGGCTGGGGCCTGAATAAAATGCCACGTATTAAGTGACAACAAATTCGCACGATCTCTTTCGAACCTAGTCTACATAGAACAATGTCTTGGCGAGAAGACTCTTCTGTCTCGATCTTGTCGTTCCGGGAACGGCGACATGAGCAAAAATTTCTCCATTAATTGTAAGGGAGCAGGCATCACCGCGTGTAGACTCAACAACGCAAACTAGGCCACTGGCTCCCTAGTAAAGTAGGAAGCGTAAGCAGGCAAGCCAGATGCCTAACACATCTCCGATTCACGGACATTCCACGTCCTCTTCAGGGAGATAGTTGCCTGAATGGTTTTCAGGGCGCGCCCTCTCAACGCTGGGAGATGCTGTGAATCATCTGCTGCCCTATCATAATCGTGCTTCTTCCGTTTGCACTTTACCTGAGCCCCCCATCATTCTCTCATGCAGGTTCTATTATCAACCTTTTTGATGAACGCCATCAGGCACCAGGCGGGCTCCGAGACGTTTTTGCTGGAGCATCCGTCGTGCAAGGGCCAGGTGATGTGCATGAGACACAGTCATAGTTATTGAACAGAGGTACATAACCAGCATACACCACCATGAAATATTCAGCAAATGGCCTGCGAAAATGGGAACTGAGACTTAAGCAGTTTACTAAAATGCCACTACCAGTTACACAGAGCCGAGGTAGGGCGGGTAATATTGGGTAAACCCTCCAAGAAGCGAAGTGATTACTGCGGAGCACGGGTGGCTAGGACACTCCACATCAAACAGGCAATCTTCTGCGTCCAATGAAAGAAAGAGAGAATTCAATAAGATAAGTTCCACTTCGGGACCTGACCATCGACAATCTAGGCCATGCCTCCCATCCCGGGGATCGACGTAAGCCCTGCTGCAAGTTAGCGATCATATCATTCATAGCATCTAGGCATCTAGAAAACGTACATCCGTCAGTCACCTCACCAACCATGTCTTTGACAGTGCACTGATTGGCCACATTCATGGCTTGCTTCTGGATGGAACCGCAACCATCGTAGAAACACTCGGACTTGTCCATGGCACGCTGAAGAGAGTCGCCCTTCCAGCCAAACATGTAATCCTACCATCATGTCAGCTCCATTTCAGCTTATTACCTTAACTAGCCATAACTTACGGCATGGGTTCCGTAGCCGGAGGCGGCACCTTCGAATGACCATACGAAGGGGTTGGGGGCGCCGTTGGTCCAGAGGTTGTTGAATTTGCTGGTATCCCAGACAGTTTCGAAGGTTACCTGGGGCACGCGGACGGGGTGAGATGCGGGGCACTTGGGAGCGTTGGTGAAGCCCTCTGAAGTAACCGTGTTGTACATGTGGGACTTGTGGTCGGGGCTGTCAAGGTTCTTTCCGTCCCAGCATCTACGTCGGGTTAGCATTACGCAAGTCATCTGCTGGAGGGGATGCGCAAGTTCAATACTGACGCGGGGAAATGGTGGGTGGTGAAGATGCCGCCCGAGCAAGGCCTAGTTGGCATGGTATTGGTAATTGCGCCTCTGCTCTGGCCGCTCATGCATTGGTAACTCAGTCCAGCGTGGTTTAGCGCACTTGCACCGGGGTCGCCCACGACCATACGGAAACCCTAGAGACCATTAGAATCGGGAAACGTGAACGAAACATAATGGCAACGACGAATGGTAAAAAAATTACCGGTGGGAAAGCCTTGATGGTCTGTTGATTCAAGTTATCCCTGCTGAGGTCAAACTGGGTATAGTAGACGGTGAGGCCGCCTTGGGCACCGTTTGAACCGCCGAGGAGAGGCTGGACAGGAATCGGCGTCACACGATGGTAGCTGCCGTTGTTGGGGTCCTTGAAATACAAGGTGGCAGTCCAGTAGTTCGAGAAATCTTCGGACATCTGGCAAGTCGTGCAGGTGGCTCTCTCACCGACATCACCTTCCATGGTGACGTTGAAGGCATTGCCGCCGACGATGTGGTGGACATGGGCCGATGGCAGGGCGCCGGGCTGACCGGCCGGGTCGAGACGCTGGAAGGTCAAGGTTGAGCATGGGAAGCGAAGGCCGGCCTGGACGAGCGCGAGGAGCGCGAGGCCCGCGGAGAGAGACGGCTTCATCTTAGTTTGTGAGCCTTGCTTTTTCTTTTGGACGACAAGTTAGGAAGCCTGTGGTTTCCACAAAAGTTGGCGAAGCAGAGAGAAAGGGGGCACACACACAATCCCTCGCCCTCTTCGTCTCCCACTTCCCTCCTTATACGTCAGGATCTAGCCTAACCTCTCGAGCTCGGCATTTTCTAGCCGGCCTATCCAGCCTGAACAAGAAAACTCTATTTCCTTTCATATCTAGTATCGAGGGAGCGAAGAAGTTGGTGTGCTACGGATATCAGCCGTCCGCGAATCGGCTCATAGCCGCCATAACCTGGATTAATTTCCGGTGACGTGGCGCCTTAATTATGATCCCGCCTTGGTCGGGCCCACCGGACCGTAGGTGACCGAGTCGGGAGGACGTCGGGAGAGGCGATTGGACGATGGCGTGAGCTTGTTGTGTCCGATTAAGATGGAAACGGGGCGATGCACACTATAAATATACGATATCCTGGCTTTAGATAGTGATTGCCGAACGAGTAGTGGGCATCGGCATTTGCCTGTTAATTAAATCTTACTGCGGGGAAGACGGACCTGTCAACGTGATTATCACCGAACCGGTGTTACCACGAAACAGTGAGGTCGAATGCATCTTGGTCACCCGTATTCGACCGCGTTCTAGGCTATATCTACAGCGCCTCTGCAAAGAGACGGAAGGGGAACTACGTATTTTCTAGGAATAAGATTTACATGAGCAGCATAACATGGCTGGTATTGGAGCCTTTGAAATCACCATGTGGTTTCTGGTTCCCATTTGATGAAGAGTTGTTTCACACGGACCGGTCGGTTGAATGAGTAGCCTCTTCTGAGCACTCCCGCCCTCCACTGTAGTCGTTCCTTCACGGGTGTATGACGATAGTAGAGTAGAGTTGAGCTCAAGTTTAAAAAACAAGGGCATACTCTTGCCCCTTTACAGGATAGCCTTCACCGCCTGACCTATATTTCTCACATCTTGAGATACATCTCTCACCTGGGATCTGGGAGCAATTTGAGGAAGAGAATATCCGTTTCAGTGGTAAATTCTAAGATAAAGATAGCTTCAGTCCATAAAATAGACCCCCGGGAAGCTTTGGGACTCCCGAAAAGCCGCCGAGCACCTAGTGCCATGCAGCTTTATAGCCAGTTCGAGGAGTGAAAGTATGGTTTCAATTGAGATGCAGCTCAAACCTAATATACGTAAGTAGAGAGAGGAATCGCAAGATAGAGAGGTGGGCCGACGATAACGAACTAATCGTTTCCGCACCAGCCCTTCCTTTCCCTGGCCCACATATAACCCGGGGCCGGATTACCAGGTATCTGAAGAAGAGAAGCATGGACGGACGGCTTGGGTCGAGGCGGTGGGCCGTTCAGTGGTCCTCCGTGCAGGGATCTCTGCCAAAGCCATGTCAGTATTCTGTAGCTTTGGTAAAAGGAGGCGCGTTTTGCGGAGGAGTCTTGTCTACCGTCATGTACTCCCCTTGATCTGTTATCAAGTAAGGTGACCGAAGCTGTGCAAATTGATGGATTTAGCCGTCCGCCTTTGTGCCATGAGTAAGGACTATTAAATATAAGCTCTGAAACAAGAGCTCTATCGTCGGGAAAGCCAACCTGGGGTTGCTTCTTAATAGCAGTCTTGAAAAGAGTGAAACGCCGAACCGCGACTCTAATTCTAACCTTCTCTATTCCGAGACCTTCTAACCCAAGATCTTGATGTAGTCTTAAACCACTCTCTACCCGACATGTCGACTTGAAATCAATTTCACCATTTACGTAAAAAAAAAGTTAGGGATATGTATCTTCCCTCGCCCTCTATTGTTGCAAATTTGCGGGACGAATGTGGATTTAATTATGGAGGGTAATGATATGCCCTGAGGAGGCCAGCGTCCTCATTGGCCGAGATAAAGCGTCGACGACATCGCTTTTTCGGGGTTGTGTTTCCAGGCTTCCTTCCCTCGGATGTAAGTGCTCGTGGAACAGAGCTGGAGGCAAGACCATCGCAAAGAGGACATGAACTACCCATACAAAGCTTTTAAATAGCAAGCTAAGAATTTCGATTCATGGACTTTGTACTCTATGATCATTGATCTGCCTAGCACATACCCTATGGAATCCCCTCCATTGATTGTAATGTATAATAACAAGACACCAATCGTTGCATCCACTCCGCAGTGTAATCAGATTCCTCTCTTAGTACGCGGACCTTCATGTTCTCTTTCAGATATGACGGCCAATCCCCAGGGTAAGAGCCGGAGATTGTCAACTTCTGCAACCCTCCGATCTTGGCAAGAGCGTGGACAAAGAGGGTGGTGGGACTGTGACCCCCCTCTGGCGCTTCCCCTCGAAAGCCCTCAAGTCGTAAACGCCTCGAGCGCCACCGCTTAGGCTGCCAGTTCAGGTAAATAACTCGCAGCCCGGTGGCTTCCTCAGCCAGAATATCGAGTAATGTCAACCACCGGGAAATGTTTTCTAACCACGGTACCACAATCTGCAGCGATCTTACAAGCTTGATCTTCGTGGGGCCAACAGCTGTAATGAACCCCAGCATATCTTCTGCCGAAGCTATGCGAAGGGTGTTCTCAGAGTAGAGTATTGGAAGAGCTTCGCGGTAGACCAGCTTGCTCGTGCGCAGTATTGTCGTTTCTGGAGTCGGTTTTTCCTCTTCGTCAGGGAAGAAATATCCGAATCCGAGTGAGATATGGGACCGGTCGGCCAGAAGGAAGTGGTATATCTGAAGTCTGATTTCGGGAGGTAGGGCTAGGAATGGGAACGATTGATCACGTCGTTTGACTTCCTCGACTGGAAGGGCGCCAATAATTCGACCGGTGTGGCTTCGGTTCCTCCACCCTGCCGAGGACGACCCGGTAGCAGCGGAACCGGGACCGGGACCGAAGGATGGCGCTGGGGTGTCATTCGCTCCAAAACGGTTCGCCATTTTCAAGGGAGCTCGAATCACTGCCAAGGAAAGAAAATAGATCGCGATGAGCCTGGTATGAAGATTATGAGGAGCCTGCGATTGATGACGAGAGGGAATAGTTATAACTAACTGCTCCCAGTAAGCCAAAGCTTGGAGGACTGATGGACTTCTCACACGAATGTTCGGCGCCCAGGTGTAGGCAGCTCCCCTCTCTCACTTCAATCAGGCAATCGTGTTTCCATTATTTTCCACCACGGACGCAGCAACTGCACCTAAAGCCATTCAAACCGAATCACCAACTGAGACAAGAGCTGGTACCAGTGAGGAAAGCAACGGAAAACCGAATTGATAACAACGGCCAATTGCCATAGGTTCTGTCCTGAGGGATCTGTGAGAAGAACGGAGCAAGTTGTTTGTGCCTCGTGCTGCGCTGGACAGAGGGAGAAGAGAAGGGTCCGATTGGTCATTTGGCTCATCTAGGTGTCCAAGAATCGGGTCCAATCCCTGCCTGCTCTGTCATACACTCTAGGCAGACTCGTCAATGCATGTCTTTCTCTTTGCATCTTCGAAAACGGGAGAACAGAATGGCTGTTCAGATAACCGACGTTTACAAGATCGATGGGAAATGGGCAATGAACATCGACTTCAATCGCCAAGAATATCGAATCTGCCGGACCGGCAGCTGGCGGCAACAGCCCGACACGACCAACTTCCCAAGGTTGCCTGAATCCGATGTCTCGGTGACGCCTATCCAGCACGATGCTCAGCTGCGGAAGCTCTGGGACAAATCTACAGCAATTTGCTATGGCGCGGACTCCCATTTGCGAATGCTAGATCAGACTGACGGCTATCCCAGTCAATAAGCAACAGCGACAAATGATCCAAGACGAGCTCCATATACTACGGTGTCTTTCAACAGAGGGAGCCCCTGTTGTCTCGATACATCCAGAGCCACTCATCGACAGTGAAGGCATATTCGGATTTCGGATGGAGCAACTTTTCAAGATTGAACTAGGCAACCTGCGGAATCGCCAGGACGATATCCTTAGGGCGATGGACGAACTGCACAAGCATAACGTTGTCCATAATGACTTGCATCCCGGAAACATACTGTCTCGGTCAGATGGGTCTTTGGCCATTATCGACTTTGGCCGATCAGGATACGTTGGCCACAAGATTCCTGATGAGAAACGATCGCCCTAGTGGACCGGTCCAACCTTTGCTTTCGACGCGGACCACATGGTCTTCAAATTTCTGAACCTGTGTAAGACCCTGGATTCCCAATATGGCCCATGGGTCGCTTGAGAAGCCGATGGGTTAGTTTATTTTTCCTCTTCTTTTAGATGCCAACTGGCTGAATCAGAAAAGGGGAAAACCCAACTTGTGAAGCTTGGCAGTCTCGGCACGGCTCCGCTAAGCCTCTTCTGCTGGTCCATCGTTGCGCACCATCCCACCCTTACCTTGGCGTAGACGAGTTCTAGTTCCGTCGCGTCTAATCATGGCCTCCCACTGAGGGCAGGGACCTGGGTGGTCGGCAGTCCTCTGATAGAGCGTCGGTTAATCGGGTCCCTGACTATTCGGGGCATGGGAATACATACTACACACGCGATCGCCCCGATATTCCCAGTGTACAACGTCAGGAGGGCATCGTACTTCCGTTTTGCAGTAATTAGTCCTCACACCACGCTTCCACGATGTGCTTGATGTGACCGCACTTGAGTTCGATCTGCATGAGTTATCGTTAAAAAAGAGGTTCGTTTGGGGGGTTGGGGGGTTGTGGTTAGCAAGATCTAGTACCTGTCTGTAGTTACACATTATTGCTGGTCGCGATACAGTCTGAATGAAGGTGAACGGACTTGAGGTGTCATAAAGAAGAGGAAATAACTGGAATAGCTAACGGTCAAAGTTCCCTCCTTGCTGATATGGTCAAATTATGTCACCTTCCAGAACTGACGCTAGGCCACAGCATGAACCATTACCACGCGTAACCCCTCATGGGTTGCGTGACCCCTGGGATAAGGATTCTGACAATGGAACTCCAGTTCCGTGGATATTTCGCTTCATTTCCATCGCCAACGCTACGGACAGGGCATCCGGAAAGTTCACCACTGGGACCGAAGCTTCATTGAAAAAAGCAGAAATAAACATCCATTAATAAAGCTATGGGCACTTTAAAAACCTTAATATATACTAAAAGGAGGTGAAAATAAGTATTGATTACAGACTATTCATCGTATGCGCGGAGGCTAAGAAGGACCACATGGCCAACTGCCAGGATTACGCCAGTGGGAGACAAAAAATAACGGGGTCCTCCCAGAAATATACCACTTGTACGCTCCCACTGGAGGACCGTCTCATGGAAGGACTTTCACTCTTGCAGATGGCCCAGTTTAGGGAAGCCTGATCTAGGACCCAGCACCGAACGCCAGACACTGCCTTAGGATTAGCAACGAATTCCACAAACAGCATTATTTACATGCGAGGTTAAGAACTGATTCGGACTACACAAGAGCATGTTTTCAGTACGCGAGATTATTCTCCAACCTCCGGTTTTTTTTTCCCTCCTTTTTTAATCCTTTTTTTTTTTT